>JAYMFT010115630.1:0-13397 GCA_038088735.1 Panulirus argus
CATCCCACCAGCTGCCCCTCTCAGCACATTTACATCCAAAAGTCTCTCTCTTACACGCCTATCAATTAATACATAATCTAATAATGCCCAATGACCATCTCTTCTACTCACATATGTTTACTTGTGAATATCTCTCTCTTTAAACCAGATATTCCCAATCACTAGTCTTTTCAGCACACAAATCCACGAGTTCTTCACCATTTCCATTCACAGCTCTGAATATCCCACGTGCACCAATTATTCTAACTGCCACATAACTTATCTTCGCATTCAAATAACCTATAACTAACACCCAGTCTCATGCACCAGAACTGCTGATACACTCACTCAGCTGCTCCCAAAACACTGATAATAAAAATATATGTATGTGTATGTGTGTAATTGAGTGGATGGGTCTTTCTTCGTTTGTTTCCTGGCACTACCTTGCTAATGCGGGGAAATGGCGATCAAGTATAATAATAATATATAGGTAAATGCAAATTTTTTTGGGAAAAAATTACCTCTGGCCCATAATCAATGGTCTGTGCTCTGACACTAAATTCATACATAACCTCTTCTTCCAAGGATGTAACAAGCAAATATGATGTTGTTACTTTCTGTTTTACTTGTTTACTGAAGTCTGAAATTAAAAGAATAAAAGAGAGTTAAAATCATTCTCTGAAAGAGAAGACATTTAATATAATAATAATATCTGAATCCATTTATATTTCAAGATTACTGAGCTCTGAGCTACTGCTAAGATATGAAACTAGCAAATGCTTCTTAAAAAATGAATTTGCAGAGAAAAAGAGCATCCCTTTGAGACATTGCAAAAGCTGATCAGTATTTCAGCATTTGGGCATATCATTTGCATAAAAGCTACAAAATCAAAGTGGCTATGCCTCCTCATGGAAACAATTTTTCAATTCTATCAAATACAAAGCCAAGTTGGCTAACATTAGTACCCTACAAAGTGTTATATATAACGAGCTGATTAAGCCATATGCAACTTTGCTAGCAAGCATGTTCCCACCTATTCACTGCAGACCTTACCAAGCTACACTAGACTGAGCTCTAAGCATGAGGTACCTAAAGGATACAGAGAGATTCATTTCTTTAATATACCTAATTATCTCCACCTAAGTTAGGAAGACACTAACAAATATAAACGAAAATTTGTCTCATTTGTGCACTTCCACTTCTAATTAGAAATTAATAATAGAGCAAAACCAATGCCTACCCTCTGTAGCCATGCCCTACAAACTACTCCAGAGTTTACCTTTACTCCTTCATACACCCTGGATCAACCAGCACATCAGCATCCATATACAACACCAATCTAATTCAATCTACCCTATGTAAGCCCCCTGTCTTTCTAAATATTCAGGCCCTGATACCACAGAGCCTCTATCACTCCAACCTTCCATATCCCTGTATTCTTTTCCTCTTCACTCCTTCCACTTGTAATGCAAGTCCCCTTAGTCTTTCTTTATTCATCTTCTTCATTTGTCTGAACCAATCAAGCAAAACTTGGTATGCTCTCTCAATCTGAATGCAATTACCACTCTCTCTATCACTATCATTCCTTACACAATCAACCCACATCACAACAAATATCCTCATCAAGCATTTCATTTCAAAATTGTCCATCCTCTTCCTTTCTTCTGAATTCAAGGCCAAAGACTTATAACCATCCTAAACTGTCTAGACTATTACACCTTTATACGTACCCATAATTGCCCTACCAGACCATGACCTTTCCTTGTGCATGATTCTTAATGCAACCACTCTTCCATCTTATATGATTTGCTACAGTCCCCATAGTTCTATCCATTGTTATGTCAACAAGGGTGCCTAAAGCACTTCACTTCCTCCAGGCCCTCCCCATTCAAACTTACTTTCAAACCATCCTGCTTCACCCATCAACTGTGCCTTATTACCTTTCTTTTGTTTACAACTGCTCATACCTTTTTCCTTAACAAAATCTACCAAACTGTCACAAGCTTCCTGAGTTTCTCCCTGGAGTCTGCCATCACAGAGTGTCATCTGGAAACACCATTTCTTTCGCTTCCAATGCCCTCTTAACTCTCTGCACATTGTAAAAACACAAACTGCATCCCTCACCACCATTAACAGATCAAACAATGGAGGTGACATCATACATGCTTCAGTCAAACCGACCTTCATTCACATCCACGACTATTCCCACTCATAAATATGCATTACTCTACAAGAAAAATCTCTTAACTATGTTGAGTAACTTTCCTTTAGTCTGATTCTTCATGGTTAGGGATACATGCTTGCCTGCTGTGGCATACTGGTGGCTAATCAAAAGAAAAAAATCAGCTGTTCATGAATGGCTGCAGTTGGTCAACACAACAGTAAGATAAAAACCTTTCATCTAAAGATGATATGGCCAATCTATTTTAGTACAGTTTCCAAATTACTATGTATCTAGCCTAAATATGACATCTACAACACAGATCTTTAAGAACATAGATGTATAAATTACTTCTCATGGGCTGGACGGATCAAATATATGATTCAAACTGATCTGAAATGATAAAGTCAACACTAGAATAAAGAGACTGGGGATAATTGCTTTTGGAAATTTAATTTCTAAATTACAATGTTAATTTCTAAATTACAATGTGTTTAGCTTCTGAAAGAAAGCAGCCTTTGCATTTGTCTCTGATGCTTTGTATTCACAGTAGAGAGAAAAAAAATAATCAAATCTACACAAAATATTCAAATTTGCATCATGTGCAGGAACAACATCTGAACTTTTAATCTAAAAGTCAGAGCCATAACCTAACTTACTCTCATCAGGCCTGGCTGTCTCATATGTGACAAGATATCCAACAATCTCCCCATTTGGTCTTGCTGGAGTATCCCATACCACTTTCAGACTATTCATTGTAATATCAGTAAAGCTCAGGTTGGCAATAGGTCCAGGCAGATCTTCAAGTGTCCTAGCATGAGCTGGGGATGACTTGGGGCCATCCCCAGCTGGATTAAAACACAAGATAGTTATAACATAACGCGTATACATTTCCAGGTACAGAAGCTCATAGCTTGTCGTTGAGGCTCCAACTACTTCAATCTCATCAGAGCCTTCTGGATCCCTTTCACTTCTATAAAAAATCTTGTAACCAAGAAGTTCTCCATTTTTGTCTTGCTCCTCGGGTGGCTGTTAAATAAAGTTAATGGTATTTCTATCAATCTGCCAAGTAATATGAATGTAAATGAAATAAAACTAATGTATATAAAAAACATCTGTACTTCATTCAAATCTGGTTTTCAAAACTTTCAGTGACATACCTCCCATGAAATCTTTATTTCAGTTGATGACAGGGCTTCTGCTTGTACAATCTTGGGATGGCCTGTGGGAACAGCTTCTCCCACATAAACAGTGATAGGAGCAGATGGAGGAGATTCTCCCTGTGCATTGTATGCTACCACCAAAACCTCATAATTCGTATCCATCTGTGGAAATATTAACTATATCACAAGGAGAAAAACAGAATGGTTACCAGAAAGACTGGCCCTGCCCTAGGAAGCACTACAGCAATAACCTGATTTATGAGAAGGTTCACCTGCTGAGAGTTCTTTCATACATCGATTTTTCATTTACAAAGGCGGATTTTGCCAATGACTGTCATTATAAATCTTAATTAACTATGTAAATCTAGGACTCTTTTACAGGAATCCTGCAATTTCAAAGCTGCACTACATCCAGTAGCAAGAAAATAATGGATTTTTTAAGAGTGAGAAGTTCCTCAATGAGACTGTACTACTTTTCATCCACTGATAACAATAAAACCTCACCAAAGGTGACTTTTCTCCCTTGGCACAACCACATCAGGTAGAGTCCAGTAATGCCACTACCATTATAAAGCTTTATGAAAGATAGATCCCACGGAAGAAAAGAAATTACCAAAAATATAGAGAGACAACACATGATATTTCTAAGCCTATTTTCATAGGATACAATAAGTAGGTAGTAGCTGATGGGCAGCAAACAACCAGGGAGGTACATTACTAGCACTATAGTCGCCATACACTAAATTGGCGAAGAAGCCATGCCCCTCTTCCATAGATAAGGTAGCTAATTGGTTCATATACAATATTCATGTCAATATCCCTTTATTCACACTGTGTTCACATTTATAAACAGACAAGTTTTTCAATATAATAATGTTTAAACTTGGGAACAAAAAAAAGTTTAAATTTTATGCCATTAACACTTTAGAGAGGAAGTTAAAAATGTTAAACGTATCACAAATAGTCGGTCAAAGACATCATTTTTGAATGAAGCCCATTCATTATTTCTTTGTTTTGTAGCAAATATAAAGCGCTAATGGCCTAAAATCATTTAAATTTTTTTTGTCCCAATTTTTAAAATTACTATACGGAAGAACAAGTCTGATTATAAACTGTGAACAAACACACTTAATATGAATAAATGGATAGCGGCACGAACACTGTATATGAACCAATCAGCTACTTTAGTTATAAAAGAGGGGCGTGCATTCTTCGCCAACTTAGCATATGGCGACTATACCTGCCTGGGTATTGGGAGGGTTTTTGACAGCTGTGTAGTGAACTAGCACTTCAGTGGTTGTTAAGATGCATGCCTCTGACCCAAATAGCTGTCTTTTCTATCTACCTCACTCATGCATGGACTACTGGCATTCTCTCCACAAATATTTAATCTCTCCTTGTCATATATAACACTTAATAGCACATAACTCACAAAGCTCATTCTTCATAACTCTAGACTGTCCTGGGGTAGATGGCTGCCTACTTGCTACTAGCAGTAGGTTGGAACAATAGGCAGGAGAACTAAGTAGAAGTAGTAGGTTGGAACATTAGAATGAAGCAGTCAATAGGAACATTAGGTAAAAGACTCTGAAAACACTTCACCAGAGTTGCCCTCTGCCAAAGCACTAAAGGCTCAGAAGCATCACTGGAGTTCATCAGTTATGGAGATTCTGTTGCCATGGCAATCTCTTTAAGGGAGATACAAACAGACAGATAGAAATGCCTTTCCTATCACACAAGATGAATGCTTAAAATATCTGCGAAAAAATTATGTTAGTTTTCCTGTAACATAAATGAAGCACCTACCAAATGTTTAAAAAATTGCTAACTTATAACAAAAGTCACCGAATGAAGAGTAAATCAGCACTTACTTGAAGATTCTCTAGCACAACTTCTCGAACCAACGTATCCTTTAACTCTTTTTGCTGCATGCTAAAGGCTGTGGGAATTGATGACATCTGACGATATTTTACCCTGTAGCCACCTGTTTTTGCATCACCACTCCATGAATTTGGAAAGAGGGGTGTCCACTCCACCCGCACACTCTTAGTTGTTATAGGGATAACCTGTCAAGACCAGAGTCATAAGTATGTTACTGATGAAAATGACACTTCAACATTCCATAGCATGCAGAACTAACTGACTGAAAATCCAAGCATATCTGGTTTATTAGCACCAATAACCACCAATATCCCAGTGAACATGCGTTCTGCAAAATCTGAGTCAGTAAATCAATTTATCATCTACTGAAATTTTTTTCATACTTGATCACCATTTCCTGTGTTAGCGAGGTAATGCCTGGAATAGATGAAGAAAAGCCACATGTGCTCACAGCCACTTACTAGTTGTTATGTGTAATGCACTAAAACCACAGCTCCAGGCCCCACAGAGCTTTCCATGGTTTACCTCGAACATTTCACATGTCCTGGTTCATTCCACTGACAGCACATTCCAATTTCCTCTATCCCATGCACACCTCTCACCCTTCTGCGTGTTTAGGTCCCAATTGCTCAAAATATTTTTCACTTCATCCTTCCCTCTCCAATTTTGTTTCTTCGTTCTCCTTGTTCCCTCCACTTTTGATAGATATATCGTCTTTGTCAGCCTTGCCTCACTCATTCTCTCCATATGTCCAAACCATTTCAGCACACCCATTCTGCCCTCAAAACCACACTTTTTTTATTACCACACATTTCTCTTAGCCTTTCATTTCATGCACTTGATCAAACCACTTCATACCACATATTGTCCTCACACATTTCATTTCCAACACATTCATCCTCCTCCAAACAGCCTTGTATCCATTAATGTTGTTGGGACTACCATATCTTCAAACATACCCATTTTTTCCCTCCCAGATAATGCTCTCTCTTTACACACATTCTTCAGTGTTCCTAGAACCTTTGACCCCTCACCCACCCTATGACTCACTTCCACTTCCATTTGCTGCCAAGTGCACTCCAAGGTATCTAAAACACTATTTCTCCCAATTTTTCTCCATTCAAACTCACACCTAAATTAACCTGTCTCTCAATATCACTGATTTCATTCACATTTACTCTGAACTTCCTCCTTTCACACACTTGTCCAAACTCAAATCACCAACTTCTGCAGTTTCTGAATCTGTTACCAGAGCTGCATCATCAGCAAACAACAATTGACTCATTTCCCACCCCTCTCATCTCCCACAGACTGCATATTTGCCCCTTTCTCCATGATTCTCGCATATGGAACTGAATTTGTTCCACGTTCTTTACTAGTGGTAAGTGGTTTTGTCTGAGCGTTTTTGTTCAAAATATACGGCCTATGATATGAAAAGCGAACTGTGGGTCATATTTCTTTCTATGAACTTGTCAAATGTTCTACTTGCTGGCTTGGTTAGTTTTGGAGTTGATGAAGTATGAGAAGGCATGGTCTGGGGATGAGAATTCATTTTTAGTGAAGTTACAGAGCTGGATTCTATGTACTGTGCCAATGCTCAACAATCTGCTTTCTTATATTTTGTGAATATTTTTGGTGGCTGTGTGGGTTGGGTGAGCTTACTGAAGTGTTATCATGGTGGGTAAATGGTCCAAGTGGTCCTAATGTGCACTACTGGTGTGAAAAAGGTAATTTCTGGTGAGACTGGCAGAAGTCTGGTTACATTATGCTGAAGATACTGGAAATATGTGGTTGGTTTACAAGTTGTTCACCATGGGGAACCTGGGTGTCAATGTTGCATCAAGCAAGACAGAGGGTGTTGAAAAGTCCACACAGATAAGTGTTAGGTGTGTTGGTCATGTTTTGTAGCTGAGGAGTGAACTATGGACAGCATGTGGTGTGGGGGTATTATATATCTATTGATTTTGTAGTAAGGGTCCAGTAGTTTTATTCCAATGGACTGTATTTTAAGAGTGTTCTCACTATTAGTTACGAGTTTTGAAAATTTAATGATTTCAGTGAATGAGATGTGGTATTTGAGTGTTATCAGCCCTCCACCATGTTCATGCTGTCTATCTTGTCTTAGGATTGTGTAGTAATAGGAAGGAAAGAGGGTGGATCTACATGTAAGTCTGGTTTCTTGGATGAGGGCAATGTGTATGTCATGTTCTTGGGGTAGAGTGAATATTTCTGCATGTTTGTTTTTCATAGTTTCAATCAGGAGTTAGCACATGAAGATTAAGGTCGTCTATTTTGTGCTGTTGTGTGTATGATTTATCTTTTTTTCAGTTTGCTATTTCCTGCTTTAGCACGGTAGTATCAGGAACAGATGACTGAGCCCTTGTGGAGATATCCTCACTTAGCTCCTGCCTCTTATCCTACTTTTGGAAAGAAATATTGCATGAAGAAAGGATTTTCAGCCTTCCACTCCCACCCTATTGAGTTGCATCCTATGATGTGTGGGAGATATATGGGTAATATTCTTTCTCCCCTAACTCCTATAATTACTGGTATCTATCTACCTGCACTGTACAGGGAGGGAGTTCTACTCTTGTAGGGCCCTAACTCTAGAATCTTCTCTTCTATCATACAATTTTTTAAACCTCTAACTCCTATAATTACTGGAATCTATCTACCTGCACTGTACAGGGAGTTCTACTCTTGTAGGGCCCTAACTCTAAAATGTTCTCTTCTATCATGCAATTTTTTAAACTTCTGTATGCTGTCCACACTCATAATCTCCTCAGCTTCTTCCATTCATCCATTACTCTCATACAAAAGTACTAAATTACATCTTTTCTAACAATTTTCAAGCTCAATTTCATATTAAGGCCTCTGTTTGCATTATCCTTGCAGTTTTTGATGAACTGTTCTCTGCCATTATCAATATGGTTTAATATCATAAAGTTGTGATCACTCCTTACTTGTCCCTCTTTCACAGCAGACAAATTTAGGGCCTCTAACCCTACCCTTAACTGAGTTCTCTTAATCATGGTACCATCTTTGTTGCCTTCTTCTAGACCTCTATTACTTCTTTGTGCTTCCCAAGTTCGAAGACCAAACTTGAGAAATGTATTCTAGTTTTGGCCTAATGTAAGATGTAAAGAGCTTGCTCAATATTCTCTTAATCATACACTTGAATTCTATTTCAATACGTTTCAGGAGAAGATATTTCTCCTTTACTGTTCTCCTATGGTGAGACTCTACCAATATATTTGGGAAAATCTCAACTCCTAAGACCCTCACACACAGTTTCCTCCAGTGTTTCCTTACTAGATATTATTTATATTGAGACCTTTTGCTGTGTTCCATCTTCAACATTCTTTCAGGCAGAACTTCATCAACTATTAATCAGTCCAATTTTGGAGTTTGCCTGGATCCATTTATAGGCTGATGCAATCCTCTTTGCTTTTCACTTCCCACATGACCTTGATGTCATCTACAAATATTTTCAGGTGGGAGTCTAACCCTTCTGGCAAGTCATTCACACAGACAAGAAAAGAAATGGTCCCAGAAAATACCCTGTAGAATACTACTGGTGATCACAGCCCATCTCTAGATAGTTCCCCTGAAATGCATCCTTTGTTCTCTTTCACTAAGATAATCTTCCATCCATCAGAGTTTTCTACCCCTTATTACTATGTGGAATAGTGTCAAATGCATTCTAGCAGTCCAGACCCACACCCTCAACCCTTCCTTCTCTTTTGTATAAAACAGAGCTCAGCCTCTCATAGAAGTCTAAAAGGTTCATAACATATGATTTTCTGTCCCTGAAACTATGCCCTCTCTATCTTAGGTAGTTCTTTATAAGAATCCATCCTTTTGCTTTCTGGTTATTTCTCCAGTATTTTAGATCATCCTTGAAAGCCCTTCCTTGTGAATCCCCTTGCCTTTTTAGGTGCTCTTAAAAATGACAATGCATGTGCGTTTACATGTGTGTGTATGTGGGTGAATGTAAGTTCATATTCTACTTTAAACACTAGGTATGAGCTAAGGATGTGTATGAAAGGTTTCAGAGGCTATATGTACCAGATCTACTAAAAGGTATTGAAAAAGTGGTCAATATGCCCTTTGAATGTTCTTACAGTACTTGACTCATCTTCCCCTAACAGTCCTTTGCATACCTTAATATCTGTTGGAGGTTCAATAGGTGCAGCTGGCAGAGTTCTGACTTCCACACTACTGTCACTCCAACCACTTGCCCCGATGTCATTTGTGGCTTGAAGCCGGAACTTATAAGCGGTAAATGGTTTCAGATTTTGAGCAGTATAACTGTTACTGGAGTAATCTATTCTTTCATTAATGGCTTGCCAACTACTACTACTACCTTCAGTGTATTGGACTGTGTAGTATCTGAAAAAGTATAAAATAAAAAGGTGATGCAATTGTGAAAAAATTTGTAATTGTGACTAATATACAGAACTACAGAACAGACATTTATGAGCAGCACAGAAATCTTTATTTTGGAAAGCTAGAGAATTCTCCATATTTGAATACTTACAGTAATATCTAACTCACCTAATAGGAGCAAATCCATCCCTGCCAGGATTCCAAGAGAAAGTAATGGATGTAGAAGTGATCTGTGAGTGAGATATTGAAGGACGAGATGGTGGTGCAGGCAGTTCCCTGTTATTTGTTGTATATACAGGAGCTCGCAAGGCTTGCCCATAACCTAGTCGTGTACGAGCACTCACAAGGAACATATAGTAGCTCTCTGGTTTAAGCTCAACTGCCCTATAAGAATGAAAAGAAAGAATTCAAATAAAAAGTGACCAACAAATTGTACCAAGATCCCCAAGAAAAACTCCATGAAATCAAAGTAAGCTACAATTAAAATCTTGCTATTCATTCAAAAGCATAGTTCAATGGAGTTATACAAAAATGTTCTACAACATGGTATAGATCAACAGGAAGTTGTCCCTACAGAATACATTATTTCTAATACGCACAATAAAGGAGTCAATAAATTGCCTACCTTAAAATTATCAATAAAAAATTCTTTCTTAAATAATCATTTGTATGATTATTTCTAATATTATTATTTTTGGGGATGAGGGGAGAAAGAAAACCATCCACACATCTCCTGCATTTCAAAAACAACTAAGCAGGGTGGGAGCAGGAGGTTGAAAATAAAAGCAGAGTTTTCACGATTATCAGCAAACAGGTGATTTGGAATGTGTGTATGGAGAGAACTTGGAGGAAGTGGAGTGTCTTGGATACCTGGGAGAGGATACAGCAGTGAATGGAAAAAAGGGAGCTGAATTTAGCCATAGAGTGGGTGATGGGGCAAAGGTCTTAGTTGCACTGAAAAATGTGTGGAAAGAGAGGCCACCATCTTTAAGGGCAAAGATGGGGATGTTTAATGGTACAGCAGTCCCACTGGTACTGTATGGATGCCTGGCTTGGGCCTTAAGCAAGAAGGTACAGAAGGTGGATATGTTGGAAATGAAACATCTAAGGACAATATATGGTATATGGAGAGTTGATTGCATTAGAAATGATAGGGTACAAGAGCAATGTGGTAGGATGAGGAATATGTATGAAAGAGCTGAAGAGGTGTGTTGAAGGGACTGGACTTATGAAGAAGATGAGCAAGGGGAGGATGACAATTTCAAAAGCTGACTTCCCTCAAGTTTGCAACTTACAGAGAATGCAATGTCATCTTGCTCTGTTTTCTTTCTGTCTTCTTTATAAGTCCCGTATCATTCTAGATCAGATTTCTTGTAATTACATCATTTATACATGTGTCAGTCAGGTTGATAAGTACCATTAAGATAATCAGTTTTAGTCCTATAATTCTCAGTTTCTATATTTTCTTTGCACACACCTGCCATTTTCCACATCAGTGAGAGCCATGAACAGAAAAAGATATGGTCTCATTCGCTCACACTTAAACTCTAAATGCCATGTACAATTCACTGAAACCAGAGCCCCTCCATTATTTGCGTATAATATTTTCCAAGGTTTAATACTCTCTTTACATTTCTATTTTATGTTTATGCTTCTCTGACCTACCTTTACCCTACAATTTTGGCTGTATTGTTTTAGACTTTCTGGTATTTACTTCCATTTCTATTAGCACTTCCACTAAAAAATGTTTTGTATTCATGTTATAGGTCCTATTCCTAGTAGTTGGATGGCAGCCAGCGACCAGGGAGGCATACTACCAGTACTACATCTGAGTATCGAGAGGGTTAGTGATGGCGGTCAAGCTGCACTCTTCTGACACAAGTAGCTGTCTTTTCTTTGTGCCTCACCTATGTGTGGACTACTGGCATTCTCTTTAGAAAGATACAATATCTCATTGTCATACATAACACATGAGAACACTTAACTCACACAGTTCATGCTTCATAATTCTAGATTTTATTGTGGTGAGTTCTATGTGATAGCCTTGTCTTTTGGCAAAACAGTAAGAGCAATACAAAGAAGTAGTAGGTAGGAACATTTAGGTAGGAACTTTAGGCAGAAACATTTGGTAAAAGTAGTTGGTAAAAACATTGGGCAGGAGCATTCGGTAGAAGTAGTTTGTGAGAACATTAGGTAGGAGCCTTAACGAACACAGCACTGCATTAGACATGCCCTCTGCCAGTGGCCTCTTAAAGGTGAGGCACTACAGGCTAAGACATGGCACTGGAGTTCACTAATTATGGAACTATTGCTGTGGCCAACCCTTTGAGGGAGTTCCAGATGGGAACAGGCAACAGGGATGTAGACAGATAAATAGGTGCTGTTCCTAATCTGCTCCTGACCTGAAATATCAATTGGTCTACATTCTGTATTCTTCATCCAACAATTTCAAGTTTCTGTCTACTTCACCATAGACTCTTTGTGTACTTCTAATGGAATTTAGTACAATAATAAAATTCATCAAATTCCTTCGCCTATCACCAGCTTATGAAAAAAGACAAAATGAATGTGCGGGAACAGTTGTATCATTTATCATCTGTAATTCTATGAAAAGACTTTCATCAACTCACTTATATGTACGTGCAGCTGGTTCAAATTCCAAGGTATTATTAACATCTGTGCTGTCAGCAAGGTGATACACAATGGAATATGCTGTTATTTCTCCATTCGGTTCATCAGGGACATCCCATATAATGCGAGCATAAGTGAAAGACACGTCAGGGAAGGAGATTTCTGAAGGAGGTCCTGGAACTGAGAAAACACTTTGACAGAAATCATTATGTTAATGAAGCTCACTTCTAAGATTTAAGTTAAGGAACTTCAGTAAGTGACCATCTGAGGTCACAACTTGAACTAATGGAAAAAAATACAGATAAATCATATATCACAAGGAAACCATTTACATAAGTGTTAAAAATACCTTCTGTGTTGAGGTGCAAATAATTTAGCATGAACGACTAAACTTCAATATTCAGCCAAGACTACTGCAAAGAGAGCAGTAAGAACTACTAAGAAATAGATCACAGTATTTTCAAGACTTTATAACTCACCATCTTCATGAGTTTGCACCAAGAGTGGTGGAGTGGATAATGCCCCATCACCAAGTCTAGTATAGGCTAAGACCTGTACAGTGTACTGGTAATACTTCCTTAGTTGAGTTATTGTTGCAGCAAAGGTATTATTGTTCTGGATCACTTTCTCTTGTGGTTTCATGTTCTTACCTAAAATAAATTATAAGTGATACAGAATTTGAAAAGAATTCAAATTTAACATAAATTAACAGATAGAAGCATTTTTATTATTATTATTATCATTATTATAATTTGTATCATTTCTACTATCATTATAACATCATATGACCCTAGGACCCCTTCTATGGGGCTTCCGCAACTATAAGGCTGCACTAAAATCAGAAGGGAAATGATGGACTACTTCGGGTAATAAAGTCCTCAAGGAGGCTGTAATCCCTTTTGTCAACCGACTTTGATACAGCTTACCAAAGTGACTTTTCACTTACAGTGTAACCAAAAGCAGGTAGAGTCTGTTAACACCACACAAAAGTTTTGAATATAAGAGGCACTTTTCTTCCTTGCAAATAATAAGTTAATCAAATCTATTTACAAGCATAGCGAGGCCAAATATGTGACACAACTGCCAACCAATATCTAAAACTAAAGAAGCAAAGATGGTAAAAGTACAGTCATTTTCTGCATACACAACCCAAGCAAAATGGTTCCAGTCGAAAAACATGGATAAAACAGAAG
>JAYMFT010115640.1:0-13397 GCA_038088735.1 Panulirus argus
TATATGTATATATATATATATATATATATATATATATATATATATATATATATATATATATATATATATGCAGCACTCCGGAAGCTGTCCTTATCCACCGGTCGGGTCCAACATAAAGTGTCATCCTGTTTGTGTGTCTGTGTACTGAGAGTGCAGAGCTACTGAGTAGTAATTGCTCGGAGAATCATCTATGGTAGTTGCATTGTGGGTATGAAGAGTCTTGGGATATTTTGAAACATGTTTATAGCGCTATAATGTTGTAATAATGGATGATGTCCGGAGCAGGTGTGACGTGTTTGTCTGGGGTGTATGGTTTCAGATGGGTTTATGTGTGATAAGATGGAATATGAGACTGAGTTGTGAGATCAATTCTTTAGTGCTTGTGTTTTATTAGGGTTAAGTCTGTTGAGGGTGAGGGTAACTCTGAGTAAAGGTAACTGAAGTGTTAGGCAGGGGTAAGCTTTTTATTTCTACTTTGGGGTTGATGGTTAGCTATAGTGGTTTGGACAGGAGAGGTGGTGCTGTTGCATAGAACTAGGTGCTGAGCATATTGAGGTGGGACTACACTGGAAGGATAATTGTTTCACTGTGAGGGTGTTGAGTGTTTTTGGCAGTTAGGCAGCCAATGATTGTTCTAAGTGCACTATTTTGTGTGATAAGCAGCTGTGTCATTTTGCTTTTGAGAGAGTGGTAGACCAGGCAGGTGAGGCATAAAATGGAGAGGATGAATTGTTTTTAGAGAATGTTGAGGGATTTTGTTTTTCATCCAAAGGGCATTTAGTTTGTGTGTTGCTTTTGTGTTGTTATTGGTTTGGGAAGTGAATATCATGTGTGTTATATGTGATACCTAGAATGTTTGATATTTTGTTCAGTGGTGAGATTGTCCATTCAAGGTGACTAGAGGATGTGAGCTGGATTCATGTCTGTTTGGGGTTAAAAGAGAGTGCTGAGGACTTCATTGGAGATGTAGACATTCAGTTCTGGGTAAACCTTTGGTCCAATTGTGTAATATGGTTCTCCATGTTTGATGTTGCTGCTGTGGTGTCAGGGTGTTGTGATTGTGAGGTCGTCTGCATATGATAGGGCTTCTTGTTGAGGTCAGCATGAGGTATTGGACATCATGTAAGAAGAGAATAAAGAAAGCTGGAGAGAGAACTGCTTCTTGGAGAACTCCACTGTTGATCTAAAGTGTTTGAGATGTGAAGCAATCATTAGTAACTCAAGCATTGTTGTGGAGGGTTGTGTAAAGTATTTTTTGTGAGAGGATATTTCGAGGATGGTGTCAAGTACTTTGTTGATGTCTGTTGCTACTTGCACTGTGTGGGAGGGGATTTGTGGTCGGTTGAATTCTTTTAGGATATGATGTGTGGGCTCAGTGTGTAGAGTAACGATAGATGGTTTGGGTATAAAGCCATTGTGTGAGGGTGAGAGTGGGATGTTTTGTTTGATTCCCTTGTGGATTATTTTTACACAGAGTTTGGATACTGAGACTGAAATTGACATAGGGCAGTAGGAGGAGGGGTAGTTGGGTGGTTTAGAGGATTATACAACTTGTATTATGTTCGCAAGTTTCCAGATGTTTGGGCTTTTGTTGTGTAGCCATTAGTTGAAGATATCTGTGAATTCTTGTACTGCAAATGGGCCATTGTGTTCTATGTAAAAGTTTGATATGCTGTCATGGCCTGTTGCTGGAGAGTTCTTTAAGCTTTTGATTACATTACATGTATTATTGGAGTAAAGGATATGTTGGCAGTTGTTTCTTGATGGATTTTCGTAGGCTTTTCAAGACTTGCACATTTAGGGTTGTTGGTTTATGGCTGATTTTTGAGAAGTGACTCATGAATATGTTTATGTGTTTTCTGGGAGAAGGGATTCCAGTGGAATGAGTCAGGAGTCTTTTGCAAGTAGGGGGCTGGACTGGTGTAGCAAAAGTGGATTTTCATTAATGTGCATCATTATTGGTTGCTATGTGTCTTGTTATTGATTGTGCTGAGGACAGAATGCTAGTTTTCATGTGTCTTTTAGTGATGAGGTTAATGATGATATTACTTTGATCTTTGATTTGATCTTTGACCTATATTGATGGTGGATGGTTTTGTCAGAGCTGGTTTCTTTGCTTTATGAGATGTTCAACTCGTGAGGAGAAATCTGGGTTATAATTCTCTCTCTGCCTTTGTAATGTGTACTGTGGGCAAGTGGTCAGAGGATGGTTTGTGTAGCATACTTCACTTGGTCCTAGTGTGTAGTGCTGGTGAAGAGAATGTGATGTCTGGCAAGGGTGTTGTGTTGAGTCTGGTTGGTTGTTTGTATAGGTTTAGAATATTGAGAGGTTGTAGTTAGTTTATGATTAGTCCACTTCGGGGATCATGGGAATGTGTGTTGAGGGAAGTGTAGTAGGCATTGAAATCTCCTCAGATGTAGGTGTACAGCTTTGCAGTGATTTAAGAGTGTCTACAAACAAAATGATATATAGATATATTCAAGTAGTACTGTAACTTTATCATTAACATTTACCTCCTCCCCTCAACTTCAAAACTGATTTTTTACTCTTTAGACCATTAACATGTTATGACCCACATTAACGTAGTTTTTCAGTGTTATTCAGGATATCATATTAATTGAAAATTTTTGTAACAGTACAGACTAATTTGTGATTCTTATGCTCAAATATGCTTTCCTTTTCATCAGTCGCCTTGTGTGTTATGTGTATTTTGCTCTTGTGGGTGCACATGGTAGTCATCCCATCAGATTAACATATTTACACCCCTATGAAGATCTATGGATAAATGATGCATGTGATATTTTTTTTATCGACTATGGCAGGAGAATGTAAGGGACATTTGGAAACAAACATCAGCTGGGATTTCAAATGAGATTGAGAACCATTAGATCCTCTTGTCATGTAAGATCCAGACCACTTAGTCAAAGGATTCTCCAAGATGATCAGAGCAGTGAAAGGGTTAATCTGTGACTCATTTATCCAATAAGGTAAACCATAAACCAACATAATGTTTCAGTTGATATGGTATTCTCCGACATAGAAGTGAATAAAATGTGTATCGCAGATCACAGTGTCTTAGAAATAACTACAGTGTATAATGGAGAAGGGGAGAC
Organism: Panulirus argus; assembly: GCA_038088735.1. Lineage (NCBI taxonomy): Eukaryota > Metazoa > Arthropoda > Malacostraca > Decapoda > Palinuridae > Panulirus > Panulirus argus. Next base: position 3,115 of record JAYMFT010115640.1, read on the forward strand.
AGTAAACATGATACAGCATTTAAAGATACCAACAAATTGAATGATATGAATTTCCTTAATGACAAAATAAGATGGAACATAATAAGTGAACGCATGGCAGATTCAGATTGGCAAGACATCTTCCTAAGACAACGACAACCTGAATACAGTGATAATCAGAAGATACTGAAAGATAGAAATCGGTGGAGGAATAGAGGAAGTGTGTGAAAAAAGGAAAGGATTGGCAACGAGCAACCAAGAAAGAGAAACACTCCATAAAGAACTAAAAAAACTGACTAAGAAATGCGGATGTACATGAATGCAATGCTTATACCAGGTTGTACCTCCCTAATCCGATGTTCCGTGGTCCGGTAACTCCCATGGTCCGGCACTTTTTGAATCTGCCGCCATTAGTTTGCGGGTCTGCCACCAGGGTGGCGCTGTTAGCTAGTTGGCAGCGTTAAGGCGCCAAAATCTGTTTACACTGCAGCTGAGCTAATAAACAGTACTGTTAATTTCTTATATTCAGCAGTATTTTAACCCTTCAGGATGTCATCCAAAAGACCAAGAGGTGCAGAAGATGGTGATAGTGTTAACAAGCGTAAGCATAGATCATTATTGATGCTTGAAAAGGTGGTGTTACTGAGAAAATTAGATAAAGGAACTTCTGAAAAGACTTTGTGTGAGTAGTATGAGATTGGATCGTTAACTGTGTCTAACTGAAAGAAACAAAAAGAGCAGATTTCTAATTTTTTTCGTTGAAAATGAGAGCCAGAAAAGTTTAAAGTTTCGGAAAATTTTGAAAGGTGCCAAGAGTAGAGAATTATGCAGTGCACTTATAAAGTGGTTTGAGCTCCGACGTTATGAAGGTGTAAACATTTCTGAGGAGATGCTTACCTGCAACAAAGTCTGTAGATGAATTTGCACAGTTAGTGGCTGCGGAAAACTTAGCCCCAGAATGAGTTTATGATGCTGACGATTCTGCCTTGTATTGGTGCCATATGCCACGAAAAACCCTTGCCCAAGAATTGAGGAGTCTCCATCTGGGGGTAAGGATTCCAAAGATAGGATAAAATTCTTGGCCTTGGCAGTGCTGCAGGAACACATGAAACCAAGCTGATAGTAATTGGTAAGTGTTCACTCGAGGGCCTTTAAAGGAATGAAAACTATTCCACTAGCTATCGTGGTACTATAAAAATGTGGTTTACAACTAAACTTTATCTTGAATGCTTTGAAAATTACTTCGTGCATGAAGCTAGAGCACACTGTAAAGGAGCATCCACACTATCGAGCAGTGCCCGGCGGGCATGAGTTTTAAGTCCATCATCAGACACTTTGTGGCAACTTTGATGGGCAAATCAGCGGATTGCCCTTGCCCGTAGTTGAGCGAGATCACCAGACACTGCCCGGTGGTTTGATGTCAGGTCTGGAGCAATGGCGCTGCTGGCCACAAAAAATTACCACTCTTTACACCATATATTTCTGCAGTTTTTTTTTTAACACACAGCAATCTATGTGCTACACAGCACTATTTTTTTTTCTTTCAACTTTGCTGCGCTTGGTGATACTGCACTCATGGCCTGCCGACCATCTACTGGCTACTGTGCCACTTGACTGCCTAACCACTTCGACAGTGTGGACAGCAACACAGGCTTGCCCGACAGACTTTACCTGGTAAGGGCACAGCCCGCCGGGAACTGCCCTATAGTGTGGATGTGACTTAACCCTGTTCGCCTCGATCCAAAGTGTAAAATATATTTGATTTTAGATAATTGTTTTGCACACTCCAAAGCAGAACCTTGTATGGAAGCATTAATGGTTGTATTATTTCGTGCTTTAAACTCTGTTCTGCTTTTATAACACAACAATATGTATTTGGAATGAGCTGGCAAGAATAGGGGTTGGACATATGTTTACATAGGGGGTTCCCTTAGGGGTCAATTTCTGTTTTCTGTTATTTTCTGTGTTCCGGCAGTGTTCATGTTCCAAGGTTGCTGGAATACAGAGGTTCAACCTGTATTTGCCAGCGAATATTTTGTCTTCTTCGCAATTTTCCTACAGTGAGACTCTGGAAACAATTTGGATACAGTATCAACTCCCAAGTTCCTTTCACACGCTAGATATTTACATTATGGCCTTCTTTTCACATTATCTTGCATTTATTCAGGTATATTTTGTCAAACATATATGAAACTAACTTCAGAGTTTGTTTAGGTTACCTTGTAGTTTGGTACAATCCTCATAACTTTTCTTTTCTCATGACCTTAGCATCTTCTGCAAACATATTCTGGCATGAGTCTGGCTCTTCTAGCTTGTCATTTACATACATGAAGAAGAACAGTTGCCTTAGGACAGCCCCATGGCACACCACTGATGACCGAAACCCATTCCAAAAATGCTCCTTTGACATGTGTCCTTTATTTCCTTTCAATGAGCGAATTTTCTCTCCATCAAAGGAGTCTCCTGGTCATTCCTGTCAGAAGATGTAGCTCCATTACCAGCTTTCTGTGTGGTACATTGTCAAATGCTTAGCAGTCCAGATATGCAATGTATGTATGTATGTATATCTATACTGATAGCATATTGAGTTAGAAGGTGCTTTTGTGAAAATATTGATGCATCCTATGAGGCCTTTTTGACCATTATTATTTCAATACATTTTTGAAGGATGTTGAATATAGGGTTCTTCTGAGTTTTGTGTATAGCTTAGCCTCATGTGTGATATATAATCTAGACAGGCTGAAGTATGTTATAGCTTTAATGTCCATTAGATTCTTTTAAGGTCTATACTTCGTTATTTATATCAGATAAGTATATAGCAGAGACTAATTACAACTTTGATGTTAAGTGGCCCCTGTGTAGGGATGTAAATCCTGCCATTGCCTGGAGTTATAAGAAATTCATATTTTCTCTATATAATAGTGAAAAGTATTGTGAATTGCACTCTCTTTTAGTGAAGAGATTAAAGCTCTTTAGTAAATTCCTTTATATACACTTTTTTTCACAGTTCACATTATGCTTATTGATGTTAATCTTCAGTTTCTGCTTGAGGTGTCTAAATTTTTTTTTTTTAATCTTAAGTCCCATGTAGGCTTATGTGAAACATTAAAATGATGTCTAAGTCATGCGATGCCATATACTTTGCAGTATTGAATCTAAGCAGACATGGAGAAATTACTCATGGTAGTTCAGTCTGGATGAAATTATTGGCACAGACATATATGGTGTCGTTTGACATATCTTTGTACTTAGGTTTATTAAGATCCTGTGTGCAGATGATATTGTTTTGTCATCTGAATCAGAGAAAGAATACGATAGAATACTAGGTCTCATGGAGCATGTGTGAAGGAGAATTGTGAAAGTAAATGCAAGTAAAATTAGATACTAGTTCTAGAAGGAGGTAGATTGAAAAGCTGGAAGGTATGAATAAGTTTTGGCATTAAGGGGTTGTGATCCGTAAGGAGTGTAATGGGGAATTTGAAGTCAAAAGTTGAATGTTGTGAGGGAGGAGGTGCACTGAAGGCTTTGATTGATGGAAAGAATTTTTGTACAAAATCTGCAAAAAACTCACATGTTTACATGAGTTTTCATGAGAAAGAGAGACAACAGGAGGCTTGATTGGCCTTTGACTGGGTTGTCTGTTAACTAAAAAAGTTTAAGTTGACAAGAAAATGTATTTCCACTCTGCAACTTTTTAAGCTATCACCGACTCCTCACTGCTGCACATTAGCCTTCCATTGTCCCCATTACTGCTGTCGTTTATGCAGTTTATTTCCTGCGCTTTCCTCAGAGTATACCTGAATTTTAAAGTACTTGTCTAAACAACTTTTGAAGGTATTTATAGTCTTAGCATTCACTACGTCAGACAGTAACTTATTCTAGTGCTCAACACACCTATAGGAAAAGAAGCTTTTTCCTATGTCCGTATTACATCTCTTAGCTCTGAGTTTTATTCCATTTGTCCTGGTAACCGCATTTTCTTGTAATTCGAAAAGATGGTCGTGATTTACGTCATCTAACTTGTTCAGAATTTTTAACACTTGGATTAAGTTGCCGCGAAGTCTATGTATTTTAGGGAAGAAGAGATCCAAACGCTTTAGCCTTTTCATATGCCAGATTTTTAAGGGATGGACTCAATTTTGTCGCGCATCTTTGTACTTGCTCTAATTTTTCCTTGTCGTTTTTATAGTATGGGGAACAAAACTGGACTGCATATTCAAGGTTTGGTCTTACTAGAGAATTATAGAGTGATTGAATTGTTTCTGGTGTCTTGTAATCTCTGTTCCTGCCTATGAAACCTAACATTTGGTTGCCTTTTTTACTTGCTGCTTGACACTGTTCAGTGTACTTCAAATTGTTGCTAATGACAACACCAAGGTACTTTCTTCATTTACTTTAGTTAGAGAGTTTCTGAATAGTTTGTAGTAGTAATATATATTCTTGTCTCCAAAGTGCATAGCTTTACACATATCTACATTAAACTTCATTTGCCATCTGTCTGACCACTCTGCTAGTACGTTATCTTTGAATCATTTTGTAGTCCCGCCTGTTTACAGCTCTACTTCCTAGTTTAGTATCGTCAGCAAATTTGGAGATCTTAGATATAAGACCGAGTTTTAGGTCATTAAAGTATATTATGAAAAGAATGGGGCCTAAGATCGACCCCTGTGGCACACCACTCGTTACGTCTAGCCAATCTGAGGCTTCGCCGTTTACTACTACACGCTGCTTTCTTCCAGTAAGCCAGTCTTTGATCCATGTAGAGTTCTTCACCGCTTCCTTGTGCTTTGAGTTTATGAATACGTCTCTTGTGAGGCACTTTGACGAAAGGCTTTTGGAAATTAAATATACTACATCAGAAGGTACTTTTTCGACCCAATTCTGATTTAGTTGTGTTAAAAAACAGTCATTGCTGTGTGGATATTTCAGGTGTTGCACAAGTCAATGTTGTGTGGATACTTCAGGTGTTGCAGCAATGTTTTGTGGATATTTCAGGTGTTACAGGAATCAATGTTGTGTGGATGTTTAGGAGTAGGTGTCGCAGCAGTCAATGTTATTTGGATATATCAGGTGTTACCGTGGTCAATGTTGTGTGGATATTTCAGGAGTTGAGGCAACCAGTGTTGTGTGGGAATTTCAAGTGTTGTAACAGTCAGATTTTTCGGAAATTTTTAAAGTTGAAATACTCAGTGCTCTGTGGATATTTCATGTGTTGCAGCAATCATTGTTCTGGGGATATTTCAGGTGTTCCAGCAGCCACTGTTATGTGGGTATTTCAAGTTCTGCAGCAGTCAATATTGTACTGATATTCTGTTTGTTGCAGCAATGAATTTTTTGTGAATATTTTATGTGTTGCAGCAGTCAATGTTGTTTGGATGTTCCTATGTTTTGCAGCAGTCAATGTTGTGTGAATGTTTCAGGTGTTGCCACAGTTCTTGCTGTGTGGGTATTTCAGATATTGTAGCATTTAGTATTGTTTGGATATATCAGGTGATGCAGCAGTCACTGCTGTGTGGATATATCAGCCGTTGCAGCAGTCAGTGTTGTGTGGATATTTTAAGTGTTGCGTCAGTCAATGTTGTGCGGACATTTAAGGTGTTGCAGCAGTCTATGTTATGTGGGAATTTCAGGTGTTGCAGCAGTCAATGTTACGTAGATATTTCAGGTGTTGCAGCAGTGTATGTTGTGTGGGAATTTCAGGTATTGCAGCAGTCAATGTTGCGTAGATATTTCAGGTGTTGCAGCCATCAGTGTGTGAGGATATTTCATGTTACCTGACTACCCACCAGCCACACGGGGTCCCAGTAACCAGACCTGACTAAACACTAACCATTGTCGTTGACACACTGGCCAAACCATACCTGGTAACCCATGAGAAAAACAGGCCCACTAGCCACACATGAGGACTCACTAGCCACAACTGAGAACCTACTAGCCACACCTAGGGACCCACTAGCCACACCTAGGAACCTACTAGCCACACCTGGGGACCTACTAGCCACACCTAGGGACCTACTAGCCACACCTAGGGACCCACTAGCCACACCTGGGGACTTACTAGCCACACCTGGGGACCTTCTAGCCACACCGAGGGATCTACTTTCCACACCTGTAAATCTACTAGCCACACCTGGGGACCTTCTAGCCACACCAAGGGACCTATTTTCCACACCTGGGGACCTACTAGCCACACTTGGGGACCTTCTAGCCATACTTAGAGACCTACTAGCGCCACCTTGGGACCCACTTGTCACACCTGGGGACCTTCTAGCCACACATGGGGGCCCACTAACCACACTTAGGGACTTACTAGCCACACCTGGGGAGCTACTAGGCACACCTGGGGACCTTCTAGCCACAGCGAGGGACCTACTAGCCACACCTGGGGACCTTCTAGTCACAGCGAGGGACCTACCAGCCACACCTAGGAACCCACTAGCCACACCTGGAGAACTACTAGCCACACCTGGAGACCCACTTGCCACACCTAGGGACGTACTAGCTACACCTGGGGACCCACTAGCCCACCTGGGGACCTTCTAGCCACTCACGGTGACCCACTAGCCACATATGAGGACCCACTAGCCACACCTGGGGACCCATTAGCTACATTTACTAGCCACACCTGGGGACCCACTAGCCACACCTGGGGACCTTCTAGCCACACCTGGGGACCCACTAGCCACACCTGGGGACCTACTAGCCACACTTGGGGACCCACTAACCACACCTGGGGACCTACTAGCCACACCTGGGGACCCACTAGCCACACCTGGGAACCTACTAGCCACACATGGGGACCTACTACCCACATACGAGGACCCACTAGCCACAACTGGGGACCCACTGGCCACATTTGGGGACCTACTAGCCACTCATGGGGACCTACTACCCACATATGAGGACCCATTAGCCACACCTGGGGACCTTCTAGCCACACCTGGGGACCCACTAGCCACACCTGGGGACCTACTAGCCATACTTGGGGACCCACTAGCACACCTGGGGACCTACTAGCCACACCTGGGGACCCACTAGCCACACCTGGAGACCTACTAGCCACACTTGGGGACCCACTAGCCACACCTGGGGACCTACTAGCCACACCTGGGGACCCACTAGCCATGCTTGAAGATGTACATATGTAATAAGGGAAGTTACTGGTTGAGGTTGGTAGGCGTGCGGCGTGGTGGAGGGGAGCCTGTCCGGCGGGTTGGTAGCCTGGAGCATGGGCCTGGCGACTCTAATATCAACACGTCCATTACTCGTGGTGGAAATTCTGCCGTTAACTAAGCAGGAATCAGAGTGTGGGCGACTAAGAGTCGGAAGGACGCCGGCTGAGAGAGCGGTTCCTGGCCTGCTACATTGTCACGCACGGCCGCACTGAGGCCAAGGGATGCCCTCGGGAGGAGAAAGAGCGGCATTGAATCCTCCAAGCTGTAGCTAGACTCTGACGCTAAGCTGGAGGACCGGGCAGGTATGAGTAAGCGTCGGTTTGACCTAAGTTCTGAAGCTGGGTCCCAGAAGGGAGAACACTAAGGCTGTGAGGCTGATCAATATGTGGAGTTAGTGTTGGAGTAGGACTTAGAGGGTGACAAATCGGTGCTGGTGTTCAGGGTTAACGCACAGAGGTTATGGACGGAGGCAATTAGAGTCCAAATGTGTGAACTATTAAACTGATTGGCATTGTAAATGTTTGGCCACATTGATCTAAGTGTGTTGTGACTTAAATTAAGAGAGATACTAAGCACTGTGTTAATAGTGAACAACCTGGATGTGAGCAATATGTGAATTTTTGGATGGAAATCTTTCATTTAATGTTGTGAAAAAATTTTCATTAATTCTGAGAGGAAACGCACCTGTGTGTTTACTCTTTTGCATTATAGCAGAGATTATTCTTGTAATTTTTTTCTTTTTCGTAATTGACTAAGTAGATTTTTGTTCTTGCTTCAGTGACATATGAACGAATTCATTTGTGTTTTAGATTTTCTTTGTAAGTGAGGTGGGGCGAGGCTTGTGCACTCTGTTATTGGTGTTGTTTTTGTGCGAGGACAGTTTCGCATCATTACACGTACAACTCTTGCTGGGGATCACTCACTCATAAAGCTTGACCTGAGTTAGGCTACCATCTTGTGAGCGAAGCATCTCACAAGTCAGTGGTCGTTAGTAGCTATAATCCATTATTTTACTTTTACATGTCTCTATAGTGGAATGTCTAGTGCTGTGAGCACTATCCAGTGTGCTATAGAAAATACCATAATGAAATATTCGCATTACATCTTTGTACTGGGATAACGCCATTGAAATCAATATTGGGCTAGGATATGTATGTTACGTGATGGAACTTAAAGCCTCTTGGTATCAGGAGATGTTTTCAGTTACTACTTGATTTGAAGGAAAGATAATATTAGTATTCTTAATCTTTCCTCAGCCTAAAGATTCAAGTGAGTTTGTCCCAGTGCTTTTTGAGTACTTCCTATCTCTGTAGGAAGCGCATTTGCAGGGAAAGCATAAATTTACAGTTGCTTGTTAGGTTCTGGTTGTAAGGATTATCATATTGTGAATACTATTTTGGACGCCTGCGAAATGACATCAGAGCATGGTAGACAAAAATTCAGGAATATATGGAAAAATGATAGTTATTTAAATGGCATATGCAAAGAGCAGGCATAGATTATTTGGTCGATGGTGTAATTCTTTAGAGGTAAAGTGTATGGAGATATTAACTTAAAAGCTGAGAGAGATGTGAGTGTGTTATTGCAACATAAGTCATGCACAATGTGATGTCAGAACAATTGTGGCAAAGCTAAACTGTAGAATGGATCGCCACTTTTGCAGATGATTACGGTTTCCTCTAGAAGAATTTTTGTCGTAAAACTTCACGAACTCCAGTTTTATTTTCAAGACACCCAAAGTCTGTTTTTCAATAAATGCATAAATGATTGTTAATGTATATTCCACCCTAGATATACGTAAGTTACTGCAAGTGTTTGGCTGTATGAAATATTTATTGTAACTGGGCCCTAATCACGAAATATGTGTTCTTGAGAAATTTTGTAGATTGATTGTTCTCGAAGATAAAGCAAAACTCAGGAAAATTTCTTTTAAATTTATATGACTCTCTACCGTCGCTAGTCATAAACCTTAACACAAATCAATTTGCGAGAAACTGAAAAACATGATAAGGCTAGAGCCCTCCCTACTAAAATAAAAAAATTGTGTGCCAGTGAATTCTGATGCCACATCTTTTAATCACTGTGAAACAGAGATGTGCTAGCTTCCTGCAGCCTTCCCTGACCGAAGATTTTGTGGGGTTTAATGAGGAAGATGAATGATTCCCTCTTGCCATTCTGAGAGAACCGGGTGCTGCTTCGTCCTTGTTGCTAGTGGCTCTGCTTCCCCGTCTGGGCACTTGTTACCCACTGGTGTATTGTTCAAAGGTGTTGGCAATATTGTAAAAAGAATCCTTTGCATTCGGTGTACCTCAAGTAAGGCAAGTGTTCGTAGGAGTCAAGTCGGTGATGCTAGTTGCTAGAGCTAATTTTATATGGAAAATATTAAGCAGGAGAGAAACTGGTGCCAAAGCCTATCGTCGGGAAATGTGAGTGTGTTAAAAAGGTAGTGATAAAGAGATGCTGCCACGTTCATTTCCCGCTTATATTGTGAGGCGTGCAAAAGCATACCGGATGGCTGGTTTGGAAAACCGCACTATAAAACATATTCTGCCCCTGCTTTTGATGATGCTCCTCTTGTGGACTGTAGTGTCATGTGGAAAAGGTTGTTTCAGAAGTTTAATTTGTTGCAGACGTCACTGCAGCAGATGATGTTGGTTTGGGTTCCATGTTCCATGGGTTGCAGGAGCCCGCCGAGTCTTATCCAACCCCCTGGCACAGGGATTAGACCTGAGTTCCCTTTTGAGTATATCAGGTTATTCTTGCGGGAATGGAAGCATTTATCCCCTCTTCCTCCAAAACTACTTCTTCATCCAATCTATGGTTCAATCGTTCCTGTTCTGAGGCCATTAAGGTAAGCGATCAGACGTATCGGGCATGGAAAACCTTTCCTACCTCTGGCTCCCATTCAGCTTTTATCAGTGCCCGTAATCGCTGCAAGCACATTATCCGTGAGGCGAAGCACTCCTTTATTCAAAGGAAGTGCAATAACCTTTCCTCGTCATCCACAGATAGGTCTTTCTGGTCTTTAGCTAAGGGCATCTCTAACAACTTTTGTCGCTCTACCTTTCCCTCACTTTTCCGTCCTGACGGTACTATAGCTGTCTCTCCCATTGACAAAGCAACTCTCTT
>JAYMFT010115651.1:0-13397 GCA_038088735.1 Panulirus argus
CTCACACCTGGCCAACATGCAGGTGCTATAGTCCTGATTCTCACACCTGCAGGTGGTGTTCAGGATGATGGGGGTTGCCCCCGTTACCCAGTGACCTGCTGACCAGTATTATCCATCGGTTCCCTTCCCCAGCTGCCGCTGATCCTACGGGCTCAGGAGCTGTCTGAGCGCCCCCTCCGGCTCATCGCGTCCCCATGGTCGCCCCCAGCATGGATGAAGACCAATGGCAAGTTTAACGAGTCAGGACAACTGCTGCCGGAGGTGTGGCAACCTTGGTCTAACTACCTCGTTAAGTAAGTATAACGACTGCTTGAACACCTCAGATGTGATTCTTTCTAGAAAAGGAAACCTTCAAAATATCCGAGTTTAACTCATTACGGGAAGACTGTAGGTTTAACGAGACTGACAGGTGGCCAGCATTTAAGAACTTTAAACGGAGCCCACTATGTGTCAAGAGATGTTGCACCAGCATGAGTTGCAGATGATCCACGCCTAATACGGTGGCTGTCGCATCACACTTATCAAAAAGTTTCGTCATTACCCTGGCGGTTGCAGAACTGCGCGTCATCGTAAATGAGTTGTAGCAAACGTGAGCCTTTCCACGGCCAGGATGATCAATTCAAGATAAACATAAAATATATCTTCACACATTCTGGACACAGTATGGTCAGGCAGATTCCTTCCAATTCAGTCCTTAACTTCTAGGTAACATTACTAACTTTCCTTAATCCTTTGAGCACACTGTAATAACCCTTGGGTATGATAGCCTGGCCTTTGACCTGACCCTTAAATCAACTTAAAGGTCACGTCATCATATGTAGGGGATCGTACCGTCAAGCTGAAAAGGTTAATGACAACATTCCTCATTACAGCTGAGTAATATCAAGTACTGTAGATATGGTACAGATGAAACCTACGGTAAACACTTGGCTATTCTTTATTTAGCTAGTAAATGTCCGCTTCCTGTGAATGTTCATTTTCATTGACTATCTATCTTTCTCTACGAAATTATCGAACTTATATTCATTTCTGAGTTAGAAACAGTCTGGAGCGAGAGTAAGGGAACTAGTGTGTGATAATTATGTGGCGCAAGATGGCACTAATGGCTCGCTTTCGTACAGTATCTTACTCCAATCCTCACAAGAAGATTCGGACACCAGTCTGGGTCATACCTTACCCTGTCTCAACAGTGGTGTCACTCAGGGTTTTATCTTCTCTCCATTTTTTTTTTTTTTTGTTTCTACACAGTGATTTCCTTCCTTCACCACATAATTAAATGCATTCATAAGCCGACGATTTAGCTTTTCATTCCTCCACTACTCTTCAGTACAGTCCATCTTTTGCTCGTTCTACGTCTCGTCTCGTCACGTCATTACTTTTCTATAAACTGACATTTGGTCAGTTCCCATTAGAGTAAACGTAACCTAGAAAACTTTAATGCCCCTAAAACCTATCTTTTGCCCATCAGTTTTTCTAAAACTCTTCACAACTTTCCCATCTCCTTTAGTAGCTCTGTATGTCCAACACTCAGCACAAACATACTTGGTATCACCATAGTATCTAACCTATCCCGGAAACTCTACACTACATAGACAGCTAAAAATGTTCCTCTAGGAAACTGTAAGTCCTGTTTAGATAGAGTAAGTTTCACTTTCCTGAATAGTTACTCTGATTATACAAATGATTGATTCGTCTTTGTGTGAGTACTGCTATCAATATCTAGGAAGGTTCTAGCTCTCCATAATTACGCGACATTGTCGACATCTAAGCAGTCTTACTTATCAATTCCCACAATTTGACCTTGTAACTTGATCCATTTGCCGTATGCCGCAGCGTTCGGTCTCTTTTCCTCTTGTGAATATTACCTTGGTCTCTGCTTCCAAGATCAGGTTGCCTGTGAGCCCCCACCATTAGCTAGATCACTCGGCAAGCTTCTGTGTCACATGACTGATGAGTTGTCATTAGCAACGCAAGTGAGTCGCTGTGATGTTTATCCTTATATTATAAATTTATGCAGTTTTTCCTCCTCCTCCTCCTGTCTTTCCCAACACCCACCACCTGTCCCTTTTTAAAGGCAGTTTTTCCACATACTCCAAAGCTCAAATTACTTTTCCTCTTCTTCCCTTAACTCTACTTCTCTAACCCTTTTCATATTCCGGTCAAGGCATGATCTCGATATGGACTTCTCTCTTTGACTGGAACCTGCAACACACGCACACAAAGAACAGTGATGCGAAATTTTGTGAAGGAAGGTTCGAGGCCGGTTGGGAAGTGAACGCAGGGATGTTTATGTTAATTTTTTTCTTTTTTGCTGTATGTCGTTCGCTGTTTTTGATGTCTGTACACATATCTCAAAGAACATACTGTATTACTGCACAGGTTCGTTGAGGAGTACGAGAATGCCGGCGCCAAGCTGTGGGGCCTCACCACACAGAACGAACCTCTGACTGGCTTCAACCCGGTGAGTCTTGGGTGCTCACCACAGAACCCTTGTTTAAGGCAAGAGGAAAGTGCACTTAACTCACACAATATCTGATTGAGTACTTAATGCCCTTTGAAATATTAGGAGTCCTCTTAACCCCTGTAGTTATAATAATGTAACATTCGTTTAGCCCCGGCCTGAGTTTCTCAATGTCTAGCATTATTTTGTATCGCAGGGTAACAGACCAATCACAGCCTTCCTTTCTCCGGATGACATCACTAGCTTCCTCCACTAACTACCCTCCTAACTTATGCAAGGGCTACATGCACAGTGATAATGTTTGTGGTCCAAGAGTTATGTTTAATATTTGAAGGCTTTACAAATTTATAAACTGGTAGATGTAGCTTAACGTCGACAGCCTTAATGACCCTAGCAGTTGACAGGCCTAATGTCCAGTCAAACAAACTAAAGCTGGTCTTAACCTAGCCTTATTACTCTAAATCTTACATCTTATGAAACAAAAGGCATACCTCAACAGCTGGTATATTGCCATAGGCATGTACAACACGCGCAGGAGTGGTGGGGCGGGAGGCCCGAACTAGTGACGTCCGCCAGGAAGGGGGATTAGAGGAAGGTGTGATCAGACCCCTCCTTTAGGCAGTGAGCAATCCTGACGGATCAGTTTTGATCGATTCGCTTGCTGTCAGCACGGGCGGACTTTGACAATGTGTGTGTTCGCCATGAGCACTGGAACACATCATCTTTGAAGCACAATCATGGCCACTAACTGATCTGAAAGACTTTTAATTGATCTAAATGTGTTATATCTTCATATACCTAAAATAGTATGGATTTATTTCTCATGGAAAAATTATACTGCGCAATTTTGAAAGTCAGTGTTGATTGGCTAAAGCAGATCATACCTCTAGATTTCTATGAAAAAAAAAGATACTAGTATCGAAGCTAAGTAAAAAGTACCTTTTTCTACACAATACAGAGATTTATGAAATACTTCCAACAACAATCACGCCGTTCGTTAGTAACTATGTACATACTTATCAAAATTTGAGTTTAAAAACATGTAACAAAAACGTTATTATAACTGCCGTATCTCATCCAGCATTAACGCAGGCTTCACTGAAAATATCCTTCCTAGCGTAGACTTGGCTTTCATATAAGGCATGCTGTCTTCCGAACATCGGCTCTTACTGTCCCACAAGAACATTACTATGTCAACCCTAAGTTCCCAGTCCTGTGACGATTCCCTCAGGGATTTATCTAGCAGCCACCCTCTATCCCAGGTTCCGGCATACCCCTTAGTGACTTAATTCCAAATCCAAGCCATTGGCACTGACCAGTCCTGATTATCTCATTTAAATCAGAACTACGCCTGGAATACGTGCGGGTGGAGGGCAGAGGATATGCGAGACTGGATCAAGGATAGTCTGGGCCCCACCCTGAGGGATGCTGGTCTAGGGCGTCTCATGCTCATGGTAAACGATAACAGCCGCACCTCCTTGCCATGGTACCCCGAGGTGGTAAGTACACTCCACTCTAGTTTCCAGTGAGGAACACCCACACGAGCGTTCCTCCATAACTGAATACCCTCATCCCACTGACATGTATATTCGGACCCGAAAAACGAATTATGGAGACTAACCATTATGGAACATGTATGAGGGCACCCACTGAGCACACATACCCTATTGTGTGGTAGATGTTGGTAGAACCGGGATCGGCGCAGTACATAGACGGTGTGGCGGTGCACTGGTACTACGACTGGCTGGTTGGACCTGCCGTCCTAGACGAGATGCACCACCTCTTCCCTGACAAGTTCCTACTGTACACCGAGTCTTGCGAAGGTACTTACAAAACTTGCTCATGCTCCGTCTTAATTATGTCGTACAGCAGCCAGTTGTCTATTAATATATGCTGACTGATTATCAAATGTATGAGCTAAATTTTTAACAGTTTTAAGTTTCGAAGAAGGACTTTACCCAGGACCAACCTAGTAAGTCAGCTTCGTTAATCATTTACAACTTCGATAAAGTTTAAAGTTTACTAATTTTCCTAGATAACGCTTGGCCTTGCTAACAATCAAAGTTCCAATTCAAAGACAAATGCTGTTGTACACAACATTATAGATTTATGTCTTCTTAAGTAAATATGATCTTAGAATAGGCTGACATCATTTTTCGTGAAATAAGTTCATATTTTACTTTCTGTAATACAATTTCAACCTTCCATTTTCACCATCGCTGACATAACGAGTCTATGAATGATATGCCTAAGGCGGTACAAGACCACAGTGAAACGGAGTTGGTTATATGTCACTTTAGTACGTCGTTCTGCATTAGGTTGGCTATCCCCGGAGGACTCGAAGGTGGTGCTGGGATGGTGGGCGCGGGCAGAGTCCTACGCCACTAACATTCTTGAGGTAAGACCAGCAGTCATCAGGATGGCGTCATTATACGAGCAAGTCATTCTCGTTACCAGTACAGGGAAAACAGGGATTGCTGATAATGGTATACGAAAACTATTATTTTCTTTCAGTTACACTTCCTCTGTTACCTAAATCACGCACTTACAACAAAAAGTTTTACCAAAAGCTCTAAATTTCTGGGTGGAAAAGAGGGTGTTTTTCAGCATCCTAGGACGACGCAACAGCTCGGTTCTTGGCAGCTGATTCATTCATCACAATTTTCTTGACGAGTCTTAAAGCTTCACAGCGAGATTTGGGCCGACCATGCGTGTCCCGTAGCTCCGGACACGGACACTGTACTGATGATACATGGTTTGGTCGCTTGGCAACAACGTTGCTCTGTACCTTGACCCACTCTCCACCCTCGATCCCTCGTGCCGGAGCCGTAATCAATGTCGATGCAATCTTTGAAATAGATTTCATTCATCTGATTAACCAGACTGACCGATCATACACTAACTCAGAGCACGATTCCTTTTCTTTTTAACCAGAAAAGCAAATCATTCAGTATTCGCTATTTTTGCTTTATTCTAATCTAAAACTGCAATTTGAGGAAATTATGAAAATAATAAAAAGTATAACTTCATGAACTAGCAATATTTCGACTAGTCAGTTATTTTAGTTTTTGCCTCTTCAAATATTATATTCGACAGGTTTTGGAACAAAGTAATGACGGGGCCCCAACGAAAATGCTCATCACGCCCAGGGAAACTTCGAATTACTGTCCTACTGAGTCCAACATCCATCTTACAACGTAGCCTTAAAAAATCTTTAGAACTGGATTTGTGCTAAACGTATGCGGCGTGTAGTAAGCTCTATTCTAAGTATTGTATGGCATCAGCGGCATTCTTTGGTAGAGGAGGAGCGGATATCACCATGGCTTAATATTAGAACTTCACAAAGCATTTGCGCACTGCTCTAGCCCAGTATGTGAATTTCAGCCTAAGTCAAGCTGTTCTAATCCTATACTAAGACTGTCAAGACGAACGGACGGCGCAAAGGTTGCTATATTATTTCTCAATCTTCGTCGCGGTTGATTTTCTCTCTAAATACAGTTATTAGATGGACCAGACGACAAATGGATAAACGACACAGGAATTCTTCGACGAGCTTTATGAAAAGCAATAGTCCCAAAAAAAACTTTTATAATGCGATTTTCTAGTTGGTCATGATGTTTGCTTCATTTATTACTCCGTTACTTACTAATCACTGTCTTATGATATAAGTTCAGTTTGTGCAGTGTTAAGATGCTCGGAGAGGAATCATCACGTTCTCTATAATTCAACATTGGACATTTCAACATACGCATCAGTGGAACACTTCCTCCAGTAGGCCCTTCCTTCTCCTCCAGTGCTCAAGATCAAAAAGCCGTTTTTAACCCCCCGAAACTAGGCTCTTTAATGTCCCTTTTAGAGTAACAATGGGAATTGTAATATTTCTTGTGAGCTTTCTATCATTAGTATAGTTATTTTCTATCTCCATGCTTATAAATGGACCCTTCTGATATAAAATTTGCTCATGCGGTGAAAATTCCTTAAAATATGAACCTGATCCAACGTGAAAAAAAAAAAGTTTGGACAACCGTTGTTAGATACCAGGTTCCTGCTTATCCTGATCCCTTGTCTTACGACTACTTGCTCTTTGACGAGCTGTTTACGTTCGTACACGAATCCAAATCAGATTCGAAGTACAGTATTCACACAATACATAATTTAAGCTGAATAAGTTTTTCAATCAAACTTCTTTCTTATGTAAAAATAATATTTTAAACTATTCACAGCTAAAGTGAAACTAGTCGGCTCATGGGCTTTGTTAACATGGAGATGTTGCTGTCTGTCTGTTGCTTAAGTTTTGATGAATCAATATTGTTCACAGCTTCTGAATTCCATGTCTACTTGCGTATCTTTTGGTGAGTGAATATTCAGAAGAAACACGCATGAAATACCATTATGTATTACTTCATCAATCTGAAACTGCAGTCATTCAGTAACTGGATTAGCTGTGGTATTAATCTGTTGCTAACAGCTTATGGAAGAGAATTTCGACTTTTACAAACGATTTGAACGTTCCTCTGCGGTCTTGTCGCATTCGCAAACAGGCAGGCAATCGAACTGCTGCCATTTTTTTTTTTTTCTTAATGTTGCAGGCTCCCGTCGCGGACAAAAGTCCATAACAAGGCCGGGCCCTAATTGGAAAATGGAGAGATTTAAGAAACGGGAAGGAAAGACAGGGAAAGAATTCATGATTTTTTTGAGAAAGTGAAAGACCTGTCTTTTGAAATGAGCTTGGCCATAGTTATTGGGACAGACATGAGAAGGTAGAGAGTTCCAAAGATTCGACATGTAGGGAAAGAAGCAGGTATCAGAACGGCACACCCTTGAGTTGCCGATGGCCACACAATAATCATGTGACGCAGCAGCTTGCCGAGTATTGTGTGATCTTGCAAGTGGTGGGGGCACACAAGCAGCCAGCTCTCGGGAGCAAAAGCTAAAGTAGTACCTTTAGAAGAGGGAAAGTGTATCAACATTGCGACGCTGGGCAAGGGGGTCAAGTTTGGAAGTTAACCTGGGACAGTTTATAAGTTACAGTTGCTTTGTGGAAACGAGATCATACAATATTACAAACATGTCGCTCACGCTTCTCTTTCCTAGTATTCTCTCTTTCCTGTCTCATACATTGCATTACTTTAGAGTTCTAAATCAATTTCTTGTTTTACTGTGGTGGTGGCGGATATCTACAGATTTTGATAGGATTTTCCGGTCTACATGCATTTAATACAGAATTTATAATTTCATCAACTCTCTTTATATGTAAGTCAGTTTCACGGTTTCATTGGTCTCTGTCTGGTCACATATGTGGAGCAGTTTGGAGAACCCCCACATACACATACACACACAACAGTGCCAATAGTAAATGTCCTTCTGTGTATGAACCTAGTCCCATAAACTGATATCTGCCAAGAGCTTATACAAACTACTCTTGCTGGACTTTATTCCACTAAGCTATAGCCAGAATGAAACAGATTCTCGCTGATTATGGCAAATCTAACACAATTATTGACCAGTCTACACACAGAGTTCCTTAAGTAATGCCATCCAACGCCAAGAACAACATACGTAAAACACAATCTACAGGAGCCAGAGGATCCCAGCTTACAAAGCAAATGAACGCACACTGTAAAACATAATCAGGAGAAGCATCACTTGCTGCAACTGAGATGATCAATTAAACCTAATCATCTGTTACAGAATTCCAAAGACAGTAACCAAATCACATTAAAAGAATGTGACTCAGGACACTACCCAGTTAGAATAACCAATATCGTTCATGAATTCAGGTGCCCAGCTGAATGTTGCAGACTTCAGAATAATCATGACATGCACCCCTCACTCAGCAGATACATCAACTCCAGTTACAAGAAGAGGGGACCCCAATAACCAGGTAAAGAACACCGATAACATTACTTTCACCAGACAAGTCATGGTCGGAAACACAAGGATATCAGAACAGCGTGACAACGCTCGTAACTTACAAGCACTCGAAGCTCTTTCGTCAGGGAGAACAACTCACAAGTCACCAACATTCAAAATGCAAAAATGTAAAGAACTCTTAATTATCCTCTCAAAAGTCATCGACATTTCCAGCGCCCAGTTCTTTGCTGAAGTACTCGACCCTTCCCGTCCAGATCCCTCAATAACTAACCACCAGACAACCAAGTAGAAATGAAATACTTACCCCTGCCTCACAGATCCTCTCAACCTCAACAGACACAATACTTACTCCATTCACGTATGCGGGAACTGCAGAACCATATGACGACTTTATATAAGGCCAAAAACAAAACGCTTTGCTTATATATATATATATATATATATATATATATATATATGGTGAGCTGCTTGTTTTCCTTCTGTATCCCACTTCATTCTTTCTCGAGAAACCATTAGTATTATCTCATTATGCTTCGATCTCACCCTCCCTGATAGCAATGCTTTGCTGTAGGATATCATCCTGGAATCGCTGGGCTACGCTGATGACAAACACAGACTCTTAGGTAAAGAGAAAATCCAGACGAGGAAGCCAGTAGTTTGTCTTCAGAGACATTGGGTCGCTGCTGCTTCTAATTATCCAGTGTCGTTAACGCCAGTGTCTCCTTGTTATCTGCCTCTTTGTGTCCTAAAGATCTTTGCACAAGAATACTGAAGGACATTCAAGAAGCTGATTCAACGTCTATCAACTTTTCAGGTGCTGTACCATTCACAGCTTCTATTTGTGCTCCAGGAGGACTTCATCTTTCATATGTGTCATTCATTTTTACGAAACTTGTTATGGATGAGAGCACCTCCCGTCCTTATCCAATACCTTCGAAGAACGGTTCATCATTAAGCCAAGTTCGTTGTGTAAAGAAAGTGAGTCGAGCTTTCTTGGGGATGGTTAATAGAGACGCGTATCATTTTCTGTTGTACCAAGCAACGCTTCTTAGTATCACTGCTGCGCTGGAGGCAAGAACAAAAATGATTTGTGAAACTTAGCAAAGTTATCAGAAGCCGAATCACCTAGATTGCCACAGACGCGCCAGTCAATGGTCACTTCGCTATAAAAACCCCAGCCATTCAAAGCCCACAGTTCCCTCAAAGGTGAGACATACATAAAGAACGGCAAGTACCTAAGAAGATGAATTAGATATAACGGGAATGTTGCGCCTGCGGTCGTCCTGAGGTAGAATTAGAATCACTCGCGTAAGAAATTGCCAGTGATCATCTAGCACTTCTCCTGCAGGGGCTGAATAAACCATGAATTCTGTAAGACTGGAGGTAACTCATAATGAAGCTATGACAATGATTCTTCTAACCAGAAAGAAATGCCAAGGTCATCATTCTAAGAAGAGAGCTAACTCTAATGTCCTTAGAGATAATATATGTGAATTACGGATGACATCTGGTGCCGAGATGTTCAAGGGCAGAGCTCTCCTCTGATACGTCGCTGCTACAAACTTGAATCAGCGATATTAGATTTCAGGATTGATGGTATACTGGAAATCTGGCGGACAGTTTCTTACGAGAGACTGAATTAATTGGGCATATATTGGGATGATGAAGAGATCCTAGTCAGAATAAATGACATGCCAAGGAACGGGGGGCGATATACATCCTGCTCTTCTGAAAGACTTAACATGTGCTTCGTGTCCGGGTGATTTCCTTTACGGTGTCGTGTTATTTTTTTCTTTTTTTTTTCTTTTTTGTAGATGGATCTGTAATTCATTCAGCAAGCAAGGCAGGAAGGAGCTGCTGGGACGGCTGTCCGGGAGCGGACTATTCAGACCGGATCTTGGGGAAAGGTGAGGGATTGCATGATTAACATCATCCGCGAAAGACTGTGTTGGTTGCCATCAGACCTAAACGTTTACCTTGAGAATACCGAACATGTGTTTCCCAATAACTTTAACTTTGAACATTTTAAAGGACAGGTTTTTTTCCGCACATTCTTCAAAATACTCTCTCTCTCTCTTCTCTTTTGTTTCCCTTTCATCAACCTCACTGTGTGTTTCAGTTAAGGCCTTGCCTGGATGTTGGAGCCTCCAGCGTAAAAAAGGAGAGAGGGGGAAAGAGAAAATGAGGAAATGGCGGCTTGGAGACTGTCGTTCATTTGGTGTGGATTTCGTCGCGTTTTAGATTAGTGCTCAATGAGAGAACAGACAGACAGACAGACAGACAGACCCGCTCCTTGCTAGAAAGAGGATTGACGATTCAGAAAATGATCCCACCAGCTGTTATCTGCTGAGAAAGATACTGATACTAGAGCCAGGTTCTTGAAATAGGTATAGAAGAAGAGAAAGGGAGGTTTCAGGAAGGAAATAGCCAGTCAGCGAGAGACATGATGCTCCAGATTGCTGGCGGCTCCTTTTGTCTGTGGTACGTATAAAGGGTAGGACAAGAGCACGTGTCTTGTCATATACAAAGTTAGATTGGGATGCCGCTACCTTTGGGAGCTAGGCGCACCCAGTTGGGAGGAAGAGAAATAATATTAATATGGTATATCCTATGACCATGTATAGGAACATTATTTACGTTCTTGATTGCCAAGAAGATGATATGTTCAAAAGAAGGTCAACTCAGTAAAATGCAGAACACCTCAAAGCGAGCACCCTCTTCCCGCTATAAAACACCTCAAGCGTAATTGACACAATTGGGAAGATGTTTCCTCATTTTGGCTCCGTTAGGGAAACTTTTTTCCGATCGACTGTAATGAGAAATGTTTCAAACAGCAATTTGACACTTTCACGTTGTTTAATTGTGACCTATAATTACCATGAAATAGACCACTTTGGCATGTGCCTACACATGATATATATATATATATATATATATATATATATATATATATATATATATATATATATAAAAGATATAATTTCTATGACATGTGTATGTAACCTATGATTCTATGTCACGCTGCAAGTTTACCGTAATATAGATATGAATGTAACAAAATGATTTCATCATGGCCCCTTGAATTAATATATTTATTCTCTTTCCTTGAATAATAAGTGTGTTTCACAAATGAATTATTTAAGTCAGTTGCTATCATGTTCTCATATTCTGTTCTGAAAGCTCGTTCCTGGCACATTCACTCTTTAATTGTCAATTTGATTTTTCTTATCATCCCAATCAACGTAGTTCCCAGCTGTGATGGCATTTCGTTTTTAAGTATTTCATCATTATTTCGTTTTTCTCTCACTGCGAAAGTTGTAGACTGAAGAATTGAGCCGTACTAAATTTTAAACTGAATATACGTAAATGTTCGAAGATATTTCTATTATGTTGTCTGAGATGTTAGGCAAAAGTATGAAGAATGACGCTGTAATGTTGTGCGACTTTTAATATTCTAAACCCAGAGGCGTTAGATTCATATGTCAAAACATTGAACATCATATTCTTACAACAGTGCTGATATGTATGTAATGAGATATTTCATTATTCGAAGTGAAACTTTCAAAGTTTACGTAATTATAAGTATGTTCTTTACGTCTTTGATCACGCTGGCATTTTACGAATTGGCGATTGAAAAGTGCTGGAACTTAACTTTTAAGGTCAAACGACCTCATTACTATGCCAGAGCTGCACAGACAACTAGCTGGGAAACGAGTGTCAATTAATAAAGTTGTTTTGTAACTTTTGACGCATAATGAACCTTGTTGCCATTAGGATGTGATGGTTCTTTATGGAAATGATTCACGAGTGCATGACCTACACCGTCGGTAAACGTAACTATAACTATGTTGTCATTTGCTGTATTCATACTTGATAAATATTCATCAAATTCTATTTATTATTACCCCAGTTTCTTTGAAAGTGTCCAGGTGTTACCCATAACCTCTCTTTGAAAGCTCCTGCAGCCCAAGGCTTCACTCCTTCCAGTTGTAGGGAAATCTAGACTCCTTGAAGTAAGAAGTTCTTTGATGAGACTGTAGTCCCAGTGATACAGCCACGCTAAGGCAGACTTTTCATTCGCTGTGTAACCTTGAGCAGGCCGAGTCCGGTGACACCTGTTAATGAATGTCTATAACCATAAACATCTTTCTGTTTTGGGGGGACCCACACCTGAAGCCAAGGAAAATTGCCACAGACTTTGTATCATGTCAAAAAGTTCCCTCTTCCCAGTCTCGCAGCTTTCTTGGCCACTTCCACCGTCCTTCTCTTTCCCCAATGTCTTGTCTTGGATGCTGCCTTCTTTCCAGTCTAAATTGACATGAGCTAACTGGGTATCACATTATTTTACCAAGCATCTTGTGAAGTAATGTCATGACCCTTCTCACCACCACCACCCAAACAACCCTTCCCCCACGTGTCCACAACACTTGCTCCACACCAGCCACAACTCTCCCCTTACACGTATATGTCTCCTCCCCAGCATCACCTTCCACAATATCTTCTTCTCCCTTGCCATCCTACTACCAACGTCAGTACTAGATGTAAGAAGCCAAAATGATCGCTTGATAACTTATGGATATAAGGTTCTTGTTCGTATCGTACGATGTAGGAGTACAAATGCTACAATATATACAGTTTATCATCGCAAGGTTTTCGTATTACGGTTACGCAGGAACGCTTGTTTCGTCGTTGAATTCTAATGTTTTCCCAGGAGTTCATATGTAGTATTATTACTTTTCATATTAATCATATGTCGGTTAAGGCATATTCTTTCATTGCTGGTACAGAATTTTATACATATTCTCTCTATGTCCATATTTTGACGCTGTATTTATTGGAGCCTTACACTCGTTAGTAATCGATCAATCACAGTTCCCTTTACATACATGTAATGGCCAACAGAGTACTGCACTATTCACGCGGCAGATACAGTTACAAGCCTGATATTATGAACATCGTCGAGAGTTTTGTTCACAAATTTATATATATATATATATATATATATATATATATATATATATATATATATATATATCTATTTTTATCTATATACATATATATA
>JAYMFT010115662.1:0-13397 GCA_038088735.1 Panulirus argus
TCTCTCTCTCTCTCTCTCTCTCTCTCTCTCTCTCTCTCTCTCTCTCTCTCTCTCTCTCTCTCTCTCTCATCTTACCCAGTACACGTCATGTGTTTAAGGGGCCGGGTTCCTCCCGGCCGTGTTGCTATCATTTAATATCATGATGGATTTAAGTTGTAATATCCGTGGTCAGGTCCCAGTCACCCAGTCAGTCAGGCGAGTTCCGTGCTCGGGATTCCGTCTCATTCCCTCGCATTTCTTCCACTGATTATAACGATCAACCTAACCTCTGTTATATTTTAGGACCGGATCAACAAAAGTCTCTTGGTCTTGGAGATGCTTGGTTCTCCCCTCCTCTTTGCTTCCCTGCCACCATCCTTTCTCGTGGGTAAGTAACCCACTTCGCCAGTGGCTTCTACAGAAGACTCGCTGTTGTCTTCCGAAGCCCCTTTACAGTGTCATGGACTCAGAAAGCTCTCTCCTTCACACCTCGACCCTTGAAGCCCGTCTTACCCTCGGACAGATCACATCCTCTTCCTCTTCCTTCCTTTCATATTTTTCTCACTATCTTCTCCATCCGCATTCCCCTATTTCCCTTACCTCTCTTCCTCTTTCAACTTTTCCCTGTCCCAGTTTCCACTCACCCTAACCACTTCTCTTCATCTTTCCTGCTTTACTCCACTTCTCTCTACTCTTCCTCTTCATCCCTACTTCCTTTTCTTCTACAACCAACATTATCATCTCCTCCTCCTTTTTTTTCTTACTCTTCCTTTACCTCCTCTTCTCTTCTTATCCTTTTCTCTTCCTTCAAATTCTTCTCTTTCCGCCACTTCCTCATGTTTCTTCTTCATCTCCCTCGTCTTATTTCTCCTTCCTCTCATTATCCTTTATCTCCTGATCTCCTCTCCTTTTCTTTCTTCTGGTTATTTTTTCCCATCTCTAAATACTGCATCTCCTCCTCCTCCTTTCCTCTTTCCTTCTCCCTCTGTTTCCTCTTCCCCATATCTTCATCTGGGTCTCCATATCATCAGTGTTTGCGTCCACTTCTCTTCATCACGACCTCCTGAAACTGGATTTGTTTTTATCTTCTTTGCACCTAACTTTCATCTCTATAATCTCTTTTATCAGCTTCCTTCTTATATATCCTTATTCTACTCCTCCGTCCACTTCTCCACTTGTCTCGCATCTTTTATCCTTCTGTCCCCTTTGGGATACTCAGGCCTCAATGGATTTGTCATATTACCGTCTCAGATGGCCCCTTCCCCTCCCAGAATCACAATAATCGTATCATTATTAAAAATATTTTTTTTCTTAGGAATTTGGAAAATAAAATCATACGGTTACAGACCACATTATGTCGAACACAAATTACACCTCTCAAATTTTGTGACACGAGAAATGAAAATGTTATAAATAAAAACTATCAATGTCTTCATGTAAGAAATGATGTTACGTTTGGGATGGATGGCCTCATGAATCACCTTATGTCTCCCACATAACGCAATGGTAAGTGAATGACTATGAACCGTCCTGTGAACCTTAAATATATGAACCGTAAGGGTTTACCGTTGATGGGATGAGTTACGTGAACCCTCGATACTGATGACCTTCCTACAGTGTTCTCATTGTGGTCATTACGTCAAACCGATGCTCCCAGATATAAGAGGGGGGGGGGGGGTGGATGCTACACGAGGCCATCCATCCCAAACGCAACATCACTTCTTAAGTGGACATTAAACGTTTTCATTTCTCGTGTCACAAAACTTGAGAGTTGTAATTTGCGTTCTACATAATGTGGTCTGTGACGGTATGATTTTATTTTCCAAAATCTTAAGAAAGAAAATACCATAAAGCATGATAATATTATTATTTTCTGCGAGGGAAAGGGGCTATCTGAGACAGTGATACAACAATTTATTGAGAGCTTTTGGGAACTGACCGACAAACCCGAGGCGACTACTCCTAGACTGGACTAGAAGTCTTAAATTGGTCCACTTCATTGACGTGAAGAAATTGTAGACTTGTATCGAAAAAGATAACAGAATTCCGATGTGTAAAATTTATCCATACGTAGGACTCTGGCATTGGTTCCAAAGTGTGCTTCTCATTTACACTTTCGGGTCATCACCATTAGTTAAAAATAACAAACTCAGGGATGACTTCGAGCTGTGCTGGTATTTTTCTCAACAGATAATTGCCCTTACCAACCAACCATACTGTTGGAGCTGTGTGACGCCGTAAGCGTCCAGCCATTCCATTAACCTGGTGTGTTGTTCTTGTTGTCAAAGGTAATGCCAGTGGCGTGACTCTTACTCCTCTACCATGACGACAAGACTGCCGGCGGACCTGACCTTAAGACTCTACTGCTACATCCACGATCCACTCCCCCACAGACACCTCGACAGAGATTAACTCCTCCCAAGTCACCAAAGCCGGAATCAACTCCTCCATAGACACCATAGCCGAGATCCACTCTCCCATCGCCACCAAAGCCAAAATCAGTCCCTCCACAAAGCTAGAGTTAAGATCTACTCCACCAAGTGAACAAAAGCCAGAATACACTCCTTGTAACAAACAGTCAAAATCCACATACACTGCCGCCATAGCCAAGATCCGCTCCTCTACAGCCAAGATCCACTACCTCCATAACCAGAATCCACTCTACAGCATCACACCGAAGATCCAGTCTTTCACTTCCATCTAGGACAGGATCCACTACTGAATGGTCTTTACAACTGAGATATACTCGTCCACAGCCTCCACAGCCTTGATCTACTCCTCTACAACTATTAAATTTAAGGTCCACCTCTCCACAGACACTATGGTCAAAATCTATTTTGTCACAGCCACTACAGTAAAGATCCAGTCCAATAAAGACGCCGCAGCCTAGTACACTCGTGCATTACTACCTTGCCAAGATCCACTCCTCCACTATCACTAGAGCCAGAAACTATTTCTACCCTGCCACAACAACCACCACAGCCAAGATCCACTCCCCTCAGCCACCACAGCCAAGAGCCATTCATCCTCAGCCCAGACCCACCCCTCCACAGTCGCTAAAGCCAAGATCCACTCCTTCGCAGCCCCAACATACGAAATCTGCTCCTTCATAGATACCAAACCAAGATGCAGTATACTTCCCCATGGCTACCACAGCCAAGATCCACTTCAAAACGACAGCAGCTAAGATCCACTCATCCACAATCATCCCAGCCAGGATCCAGTCCTCAACAGCCGCAACAGTGCTAATTCACTTCACACCCATCACAAACAAGATCCACTCGCTCACGTCCATCACAACTAAAGTCCATTCCTCCATAACAGCCTCAACATTTACATTCTTCCGTAGCTGTCACAACCAAAATGTACTTCTTCCGAGCCAAAATTGACTCCTTTACCGTCCCTATTGCCAAGACCCATTCCTTAGCACTTTCTACCATTGTAAAAGTCGTCCTGGTTATAATCAAAGAAATCCATTTTCCTGTATATGGCAAGACTGCAACAGACGGAAACTTGTAATGTTTTCCCAAATATTAGTTACATTTTCATAAGTCTCTCTATATTTCAGTTAAGGCCCGGCCTTGATGTAGACTTTTGTTCCTGACTGGAGGCGTCAACATGAAAAAATAAGAAATGATCGAAAGAGGTGAGAATGGACCAGCAGTGGCGGTACACGCAAGACCTGCCACATTAACCTTTGTACCTCTATACCTCTTATGTGCTGACTCGCTGATTCCCTCGCTCATTTCGGACAGCACGTGGTTGTGACCACAAAGTATATTAATAGTGAACAATGTGTCGTTCTTGCGTTGTACTGACTGTTGTTACACGGTTTTTCGCTGTCACTCAATCTGCTCCACCTGTACACGGATGGGGCAGTGAAGGAGTAGGACGCAAGGGGGCTCGGAGAAATGAGTAGGTATGCAGTCCGCATTGGGTCGGTGGGGCCTGGCATATTAGTCATTTGCATTTTGCCGATGACTCGGCCCCAATGGCAAATTCGAGTGAACAACTGCAGAAGCCGGTGTCCAATTTTGGAAGGGAGTTCGAAAAGGAGAAAACAGAGAGCAAATGTAAGCAAAGGCAACGTTACTAGGTTTGGCGGCGAAAATGATCTGAGCAAAGACGTTAATAGGACTCGTCACCGAAGGAAGGTGCCGGGAAGAGCATACAAGATGCAGAAAAGGAACTGAGGCTACTGGAGAGGTTTTGAATCTACTGAAAAGTAAGAAGGCCAGAAAGGTTAGGATAATTGTAGAAGCCTTGGAATATAGCTAAACTTTTGGGTTACTGCAGTGAGGTTTTTTGGGTTTTGCAGACCTGAGAAGTACAGAATTGTCCTACTGCATGTGGCTTATTCTAGTTAGAATAAGGTATTCTGGTTGTAATATACATACGTTCTATATGTTGGTTTAAGGTTGTTGGGCTAACTTCTCATAGTAGGCTACACTGGTTATAGTTTGGTTCAGTGTTGGTTTAGTAAACTAACCCAGGCCATCACCTTGCACCGCTGGTGCTTCCGTCTTCCTTAGTCTCTGCTTGCTTCTTTACTAATAAACATTGTTTTTCAGGATACAAAAAACTTCTCAGATATTCAGAATTAATTCAAGATGAAAGATACATATATCGCTCTGGGATAACCCTGAAATTTTTCTGTGATGGATGTAACTCATTCAGGTTGTTTTAAACAGATTCTTTCTTATACTTGAATTCTATTAATTCATTTTACAAAATTTTTTGACCAAACGTCAAAAATACTTTATGAAAGACGCCTTCATGTGTCCTCCAAAGTGCCGCGGAATAAGCACCTGGTTTCCTCCTAAGTTTTGAATGAAAGGAAAATTGTCCTGCTGACAACAGCCGCCCAGAGTACCGCACTGACTGAGTAGCATTAAAGTGGTGCCCGGAACCATCTTACGCTCTACATGTCAGGATTGCTGGTCTTACTTTCTGTCTCATCAAAACGGGACTACTGGGATAGTCCCACCATCTTCCTCTTACAAGCACCACACACCTACCCAAATCTTGCTTATGATTATTATTACTTTTTCACATAAGTACTTCTGCTAATCCCTGTCCACTCAAACACTTGTAGGTATCACCATGATAGAGTCCGGCAAATCTATGGCCCCTAGTCCTCGGCATCATGGGGTGCTAAGAATCTCCGGGTTTCTGCCTGACTCTGCTGCCAGTAGGAGGGACGGCTTTAGCTGTAATAGTAATGGCCCCTCCCACGGTCTTTCCCTCTCTGTGAGACCTTACCTTTTTTTTCTATTCACCAAAATTCGTGGTCTTTCTAGTAACCTATCCTCAGTTGAACACCATCTGTCTAGTACCTCTCTTATATATTACTTCTCTCTGAGAAACAGTTGTCTGATGATGTTCCTTGTAGTCCCTTTTCCATATTTAACTATAACCTCCACTAACGATTCCGGTTCAAAGGTATTGTTTGTACTTATTCGACCATCAACACACCTGTAGCACACCTCAAAGACCTTGAGTCTCTAAACTTTGATGTTATATGGCTCAAGGTCTGTCTCCCTACTTACACACCTCTACAAATTATATATCCTTCTTCGAGTATCTAAACTCCTGCCATGAGACTGCGACATCCTATCACCCGCAAGCCGAGATCCTTTACCTCGGGGATTTCAACATTCACTATAGGGAATGGTTGAATTTCCCCCACACGGATGGTGGAGGGATTGAAGCCCTCACGTTCTCCATTCTCAGTGATTTAGAGCAAATTATCTCCCACCCTACCTATATTCCTGACCGCTGTGACCACTCTCCTAATAATCTGGATTTGTTTTACACGTCTATTCCATCCGCGTGTAAATACACAATCTCGCCCCGAATTGGTTCACCAGATCAAACTTTCATAAATACATCAATTCTAATGGCACCTCCCCCTCCAGCAGAGGTTACTCTTGCGGGAATGGAAGAATTTATCTCCTCTTTCTCCAAGATGACCTCTTCATCCAATCCATGGTTCAGCCGTT
Organism: Panulirus argus; assembly: GCA_038088735.1. Taxonomy (NCBI): domain Eukaryota; kingdom Metazoa; phylum Arthropoda; class Malacostraca; order Decapoda; family Palinuridae; genus Panulirus; species Panulirus argus. The sequence continues at coordinate 5,982 of JAYMFT010115662.1, forward strand.
CCTGTCCTGAGGCCATTCAGGCAAGGGATCAGGCAAATCTGGCTTGGAAAAACTCTCTTACCTCTGGCTCCCATTCAGCCTTTATCACTGCCCGACAGCGCTTCAAGCACGTTATCCGTGAGGAGAAGCATTCATTTATTCAAAGGAAGTAGGATAGCCTCTCCTCTTCATCCAATGACAGGTCTTTCTGGTCTTTAGCTAAGGGCATCTCTAACAACTTCTGTCGCTCTACCTTTCCCTCACTTTTCCGCCCTGACGGTACTATAGCAGTTTCTCCCGTAGAGAAAGGAACTCTCTTTGGTTCCCGTTTCTCTTCTAGCTTCACCTTGGATGGCTCTAACATTCCTTTACCCCCTGATGCGCCTCTTACAAATCATATGCCCCTTACCGTAATCTCTTTTCGGACTGTCCGAAAAGCGCTTCTTTCTCTGGACACAAACATGGCTTATGGTCCTGATGGCATCCGCCCCCATGTACTGAAAGAGTGTGCTTCTGAACTTGCACCTGTGCTTGCTCGTCTGTTCCACTTCTGTTTAAAAACCAAAACTTTTCCTTCTCCTTGGAAGCATACGCATGCATTGAATCATTCCATTCCTAAGAAGGGTGAACGTTCTGACCCTCCCCCCTAACTATCGTCCTATTGCTTTGACATCTACCATTTCCAAACTCTTTGAATTCTTCCTCAACTTCCATACCCTTAAACACCTCGAAAATCAGTCTTTTCTCAGATCACCAGCATGGCTTCCGTAAGGCGAGATCCACTGGTGATATTCTTTCCTATCTTACAAATGTCTGGTCGTCATCCCTGAAAGATTTTGGGGTCATGACATATCTACAGCTTTTGACAGGGTGTGGCATCGGGGTCTCATCTCTAAGCTCCCCTTTTTTCGCTTCCCTTCCTTACTTTGCCCCTTCATATCTTGCTTCCTCTCTGGCCGATCAATCTCTGTAGTTGTTGATGAATCAGCCTCCCCATTTTCTCCATCAACAGCAGTGTCCCTCAAGGTTCTCTCCTGTTCCCTGCAATCGTTTTACTTTTTTTTTCCAACGATTTCCTTTCCTCCACAAATAATCCAATGCACTCATACGCTGACGACTCAACACTGCATTCATCCACATTCTTCAACTCTGCTTCCCATTCTCTCACTCGATCTGCATCTCGTCTTGACACAGCTTCCTCAATAAACTCAGACCTGGACTGGATATCTCAGTGTGGTACACAAAATCTTGTGAAGTTTAATGCCTCCAAGACCCAGTTTCTATCCATCTCTCTATCGAAAACTCCTCACAACTCTCGTCTCGCCTTTGACTGTTTTGTAATTCCACCTCTTGACTCAATGAACATACTTGGTATTACTGTAACATCTTCTCTTTCATGGAAACCCCCACATGACAGAAATAGCTTTGTGTCTGTAAGATTCTAGGTATTCTATTTAGATGTCGAAAGTTCCTCTCTTCAGAACAGTTGCTCCGTTTATACGAGGGATTGATTTATTCTTTTATGGAGTACTGCGCTCAGACTTGTGAGCTGGTTCTAGCTCTGCATCCTTGCTTGTCATAGGTTAGTCGAAATCAGTCCGCCTTATAAACTGTCCCAGGCTAACCTCCAAACTTGACCCCCTTGCCCTACGCCGCAATGTTGGTTCACTTTCCCTCTTCTGTAGGTATTACTTTGTATTTTGCTCCCCATAGCTGGCTGCTTGTGTACCCACACCACTAGCTAGATCACGCAATACTCGGCAAGCTGCTACGTCACATGATTATTGTGTGACCATCAGCAACTCAAGGGTGGGCCGCTTTGATACCTGTTTCCTTCCCTACACGTCAAAGCTTTGGATCTCTCTACCTTTTCATGTCTTTCCCAGTAACTATGACCTGGCACTTTTCAAAAGACAGGTTTTTCATATCCTCTAAAATTCGTAAATACTTTCCCTTGTCCTTTCTTTTCCAGTTTCACAGTTCTCTCTATATTTCAATTAAGGCCTGGCCTTGATGTGGACTTTTGTCCGTGACTGGAGCCTTCACCATGAAAAAAACAGCTTCCACCCAAACATCAGTAATGACGTCAGTAATTCTTTAGGGATTTATGGATACACTGGGAAACACTTTGTTCATGTGATATTGTTGCCGCACATCACAGGATTCTCCTCCATCACCTTGCTGACTCTATCTTGGAGCGATGATGATGGTGATTAAATTGATACGACGGCTGCTACTAACTGTGCATAGGATAACTTCATAAATTGGCATGTCTCCTAGAATAACTAGCCAAAAACTGGCACGTCTTGCATAGACTAGGATAACAGACAAGAGACCAGCATTTTCTCTTGTATAGAATAACAACCAAGAGACAGTCATGTCTCCTGCATAGGATAACAGGTCAAAACTAGCAAATCTGCGTGGGATAACAACAGAATACAGACATATCTCTTGTAGAGGATAACATGGAAGAAACGGGCAAGTCTTCTGCATATGATATGACAGAGGTATACATCCTGTTTAGGATAGCAAGCCATAAGCTGGTATGTTTCATGAATAGGATAACGGGTCGGAGACTGACAAGTCACCTGCATGTGATAAAAAATTGAAGAGACGCATAGAGATAACAGCCAAGAGAGAGACATGTATCCCACATAGGATAACTAGTCAGAGACTGGCTTTCCTTTAGAGGTTAGTAGGCCGAAGACAGGCATGTTTCGTTTAAAGAATTACAGACCGGAGACTGGCACCCTGCATAGGATAACAGACCAAAGACAGGCATGTCTGCTGTATAACAAGACTGGGAACCTGCCGGCCTCCAATTACTCCGGGCAGTGGACGGAATTCAGTGTGTATTGGAACTGGAAGCTGAAGGTGGGATTCGATGTTGACGGGTCTTGACAAAAACCATCACTAACTGTGTCCTCTTGTTGTACCGGAGGTCCGGATGTTATTGGACAGACCAGGGACGAAGCTAGCGCTAGTGCTGATCGAGATACAATTCAACACCTAGCACGATGTCCCTACCAAACTCTAAGAGTCCATCTTTGGCTGACATGGACGGCCTCAAGCGACGGCGAGGTGCAGCCAAAGGAAAATTCCATAGAAAAATTAAATTCTTCAAAAGCCATTTGAAAGAAGGCTCATCCAGTGAAATGTTGAAAGACTTATTTAAGGAAGTAGAAAAGTGTTTGGATGACGTTGAAAAACTGAACACAGAAATTATCGAAACTCTTGACGAGTCTGACTTAGAAACTGATGAATACATTGAAACACTGGAGAATGAAAAATTATAACTGTATTGCCTCCTTAAAGACAAGACAAAGGAGTATTCAATTGATCAAAGTACAGTGACAGTAAAACTGAAAGCATTTGATCCCCCTGTGTTTACGGGGAAAATACGAGATTGGCCCACATTCAAGGAAACTTTTGACAAACTAGTTATTCCCCAGTGTGGCAAGGAACCTTATGCACTACTCAAGTGTCCGGACTCTGATGCCAGGGAACTTGTAAAAGATGTAGAGGATAATTTTTCTGCTATGATGTCAAGGCTTGAGGTAGATTACAGTCACACTGGTAGGATTTTGGAATCAGTTTTAGGGGATATCAGGAAACTTAAACCAATACCTGTGGGTGCTAATAAGGCCATGATTGAAAGTGTGAACGTTATTGAAAGGTGTTGGCCTGATCTTAAAAAAGATTAGAAGCTAAATTGAGTAACAGTACAAACCTAGTCACAGTAGAAAAGTTGCTTCCTCTTAACCTGAGAAGAGAATGGATAATGATGTACATATCATATGACCCAGAAACACCTGCTTTCCCTCGTCTCAAGGAATTTCTACTTCGGGAGCGGAGCGTTTTGAGACATCGAGATGATGATGAGCCGGCCTAAGCACATGCACATAATGTCGCTTGTGAAAAGAGTTTTGAGGGTAAAACAGATGATGCTCATGTAAATAATCTTACTTTAAATGAACCACTCAGTTTGTCAAGTGTGTTGGAGGCCATTAAGGAAGTCAAAAATAGCCAAGCAGAGTATCAAAGACAAGTATCCGACTTGGCAACTAGATGTAGAACAATTGAAGAGATGTTAACTGACTTGGTTTGGCAATATGGCCCAGAATGCGTGACTTTGCCCATCGAGCATTGGCCAATTTCAAATCAATCTAACTGTGAATTGCCTGACACTGTCGTACCCAGCAATGTGAATGTACTTGACGTAACTGAATCAGAACAAATAATCAATATCAACAGGTTTAGCAAGTATCTGAAGCTTCTGAAGACTACAGCTAGGGTGTTAAAGGCAATGAGTACAAGATTATTAAGAGGTATTGTGATGAATCCTAATGCCAGTGATATTGATGAAGCAGAATTGTGATGGATTAGAAAGGTACAAGCATCATTACCTCATGATTTGGCCAACAGCTTTAAAAGGCTGGCTCCATTTTCAGATGTAGATGGCACTGTAAAAATAGGTGGGCGTATGCATGTATCTAATTGGAACAAGAAAAGGTTCATTTTGCTACCAAGGGAACTTGCGTTTACAAAGCTGTATGTGAATTATGTCCACAGTTCTGATCATGCGGGTGTTGAATCAACCCTAATAAAGGTTCAATCTAAATTTTGGATTCCAGGGATTAGGCGCTATGTTAAAACAATTAGATCAAAATGTGTCATTGGTAAGGAAATGGATAAACAGACAGAACGACAATGTGTGGGATCCTCTACCAAGTGACAGATTAGCTCCAGCCCCACCATTTTAAAACAGCCTGTGATATTTTTGGTCCTTTTCATATTAAAGACACAGTCAAAAGAAGAACCACATGGAAAGTTTATGGCATAGTTTTTAATTGTCTTGTTACCAGAGCTGTGTATATTGATGTAGCTGAGGGATATGACACTGAAAGTTTCCTTACTACTTTTAGGAGATTTGTAGCCATCCGTGGATTTCCAAAAACAGTGTACTCTGATTCTGGTAGTCTGTTGGTTAGTGCGAATATGTATCTCGTAGACATGGTTAAGCAATGGACCGTGAATAAAGTGGTCTCTTTTGGTAGCTGCGAAGGTATGACCTGGTGTTTCAAAAAATCCGCTGATGCACCATGAGAAAATGGCTGCTCTGAAACGCGCTTTGTCATTATCTGTAGGTAGTAGCATTGTAACTTTCAATGTACTTCAGACTGCATTAGGGAGGTCCGGAAGAAAGGTTCCCTCTGGCATTTGGGATGGATCTCAAAATTATAAGAAAGATTTTAAGTTTTTACGGTCTGTTACAAATAACTTCTGGAAAAGATGGCATAGAGATTATTGGCCAACTCTTGTGGTCAGACAAAAACTGCATCATGATGTTAGAAATATCGAAATTGGAGATATTGTCATTGTTCAAGATAACAGTGCTATGAAAGGAATATGGAAAATGGCTCTACTAGGTTGTGGAGGCTTCGCCAGGTATGGATGATAAAGTCCGTGTTGTTTCCTTACGATACACAGTTACCGAAGGTGGAAACAATAAGGAGTCTAATATAATTATTAAGAGGTATGACATAAAATAGTTGTGATTTTGCCAATTGAAGAACAGTAGGTGTACGATGAAAATTAATGTATTGATTAACCAGAATGTTAGCATTATGTCTTCACTCAGGAACATATGTTATTTTCTTGTTTCAGTATCAAATATATTTTATGGATTTGTTTCTATGTTAAGGTTTTCGATAAAAAGTACCTGCCTTTGCGGGTTTATTTTTGCAAGGTTAAAGAATTACAGCAAGATCTCTGTTATTCGGAATAATTGATGTGGGATACCTCCAATTTTTTTAAAGTTCCCGGCACTATAAGGATTTCTAGTCTTCGGAAATTTCTGGAATTTGGAGAGAGGCTGTGTTTCTTGCTTGTGCCGTTATTTTTCTACTCATTTTGGATTTTGAACGACCATGTTGTTTGGTGGGGGAGTTTATCATGAAATTATGATAGTTTCTGCCGAGTTGGAAAATAGAAAAAAAAGATGCGTTACATGCAACTAGTGCCTCATTGCTCTGATCGAGATACAGTGGGGTGTTAGTGGAGACACAAGTGACAGAGTTGATACTCAGATTCAGAGGAGAAGAATAAAGCTTGACTTGACGTCAGTTCCTTGAGCATAACGGTACAACGTCTTGGGTATAATGTCGTCACCCTCGACCTGATCCTTGTAGGCTACATCAAAGGTCAAATATCCAATGGTTGTACCTTCGTGCTCAAAGGGTTAAGGCAAATATTGCTATAAAGATAGATTATGTTAAAATCATTATTAATACAACAGGAAGCAAAGAGTTCATATGGCAGTCACCTCTTAGGCTGTTCCTGCTAGAGTTAGGGTTGTCCAACTTTTTTCACAGCTTTGAAATTTAGCGCCATTTTTAAATAGGGACGGGAAGTAATTTCATTAACAAAGTTTGAGCTTAAAACTCATCAAATATTTTTCTTCACAAACATTTTTCCGACGTGCACCATAACGCGGAAGTGTTGGTAAGGTGACGGAAGACTGTGAGTGAGTCTGGGTAGGTGACGGGGAAGGAGGTAGGTGAATGAAAGGAGGTGACGGGTGGGGATAAGAGACGGGGAAGGTGTTGGTGGAGTGAAGTCATGGTAGATGACGGATATGATACACTCCCCCGACGAGGAAGGAGGTGGTAAAATGAAGGGAGGTGATAGCGAGAAGGTGGTCGAAAGAGAAGAGGTGGCTGGTTAGGGGAAGTGACGGAGAAGAAAGTGGGTAAAGAAGGCGAAGTTGGAGGTACGGTGATGGATGGTTAAATACAAAGAGTGCAGTAAAGTTTACATGGAACAAAGTGGAAGAAAAAATGAATTTAAGAATAAAGCAGCATCAGTATAGCGTTCCTGCTAGACAAGAATCAAGTGTTCTATTCCTGCATATGCTAGACTTCAGCCACCCTATCGAAAGAAACAACGCTCAGAAAATTGTATCTTGTCGTTCAGTTGTAGACAGAAGTATCAAAGAATCTAACATAGAAAAAAGTAGCTTTCATAGTAAACTCCCAGGCATGTGTAAATTAGATCCTCTCACAATCAAGAGAATTGTCAACATGTACAAGTTTATGAGCTAATCCTTGCCTTTGGTGGCCCGGTCCTTTCCTTTGATGATCCGACCCCTATCTTTGGTGATTACATTTTTTACCTGCCCTTCCAAACTGACCCCTCACCTGATGAGGTTCTGCACCTAACATGGCGTGTTTATACTTATATGTCTCTAGAAACCAATACTTATCATTTCTGTGAATTATTACGAAAGAGTTCGGATCTTCGTCTGCATGTTCTTTTACTGCTATCAGCATATTCCCGAATCTACTGTTCTTTTGTGATTTACCTACATAATATATATATATATATATATATATATATATATATATATATATATATATATATATATATATATATATA
>JAYMFT010115684.1:0-13396 GCA_038088735.1 Panulirus argus
ATATATATATATATATATATATATATATATATATATATATATATAAATATATATACTGGCATGAGCTAGGTACCCATTTTATCAACCAATTCCTCAGGATGGATGAACAGCTAGGTTGAATGTAGACCAACTGCCACAACCAGGATTCGAACCAATGTGCTCGATCCCAGCTGGACTGTGAATGCATCACTGTTAGGAGTCCTAACCACCACAATATTCAATGTTTCATTGAATATAACTGCTAATTCAGCATTTATGAGTTTCTTTGCTGATTTTCTCACCATGTCTAATGATTCTATTCTATTGTTCAGGTATATTACCAATAAGCTGGCCAAAGTTCATGACAGATGTAAGTTATGATGCTTTAGAGTTAAAGTGATGAATCATTCACTCATGTTTCAGTTCCATGTTAATGAAAGTTATAATACTTCAGAGTTAAAGTGATGAATTATGTACTCATGTTTCAGTGCCATGTTGATGATTGTTATAATTTCTTTTAACTTTTAAGGAGATGCAGGACTAACTCAGTAGTCCTGTTTTGATGAAACAAAAAGTAAGACTAACAGTTCTGACATGGAAAATGTAGGATGGTTTTGGGCACCAATTTATCACTCCTCAGTCAGGGCTGTAGCACCACCCTGGGTGGCTACTTTCAACAGCCTACTACCTAATAAGTACTTCATGGAAACTGTGATGAGCCATGTATTCATGTTTCAGTACCATGTTGAAGAGTGTTATAACACTTTAGGGCTATTGTGATGAACCTTGTACTCATGTTTCAGTACCATATTGATGAATGTTATAATACTTCAGGGCTACTGTGATGAATTGTGTATACATGTTTCATTATTATGTTGATGAATTTCATAATACTTTAGGAGCTACTCTGATAAACCATTTACTCATGTTTCAGTAACAAGATGGTGAATATCATATTTACAGGGATGTGTGAGGGGTGGAGAGGGGAGATGTAGTGAGTCCAGCACAGCCTACCAGAACCCTGCCTTTGCTCCTTTAGAAGATGATCCCTCCTCATCCTTCCACAGGTGAGGTTCTTGAAGGTAGGCTCTAGGGGTGAGGGAGGCAGTTAGTGTGAGGGAGGTGGGAAGGGTACGGAAACCAGGGAAGGAAGGAGGCAGCTGTAAGTAGTTAGCATCCACTGACAAGGGCAGTACTGGCACCTGGGTATTGGGATGGTTTGTGATGGTGTTGCATTTAGTACAGTGCTGAGTGTCATGTTATCCTTCACGGCTCAGATAGCTGTTGTTTTATCTGGCAACACTTCCACATGGGTTGCTGGCATCTAATCCACAAATCACACCTCCCTCTCAAACATAACAGTGGACAACATATAACTTACACAACCCTTTACTCTTCACTGTAGTTATTCTTTCCTTTTATATACAGATCATAGCGATACATCCACATTTGGTTTTTCAAGTTCCAAATTGGAATGGCATCACTGGTCAAAAAAGACTGGATGGTTCCCAAGACCCTCTTGACAAACATCAAGCAAATGGGAGTACCCTGTCTCTTTGGATACAGCTCTCAGACCTGGCTCCTCTGTTTATTTCTGCAACATTTGCAGTCTCATAGCTAATCTTCTCTTAGTAGAACTCCATTGGTCCACCTCTCTGATCTTATTCTTCTCTCTAAGGCCCAAAATGTCCAAGGCTGCTTCTCCTATACTTTATTTGATCTCGTTTGTCTTGGATCTTGTGTCTCCTAACTTTGATGGCTTAAAATTTTTCTGCCTTCCATAACTTTGCTTTTATACTGACCATTTTTCCTCCCAACTTCTCCAGCTATGTACAGCTTTTCAAATATTAGACTTCTTGCCATAAGCATTGCTTGTAGAGTCAATGTACACCAAAAGAATTTGTTTTGCTCTACCTGGGAGTATCTCATTGGGGCCAAGACCATTTCTTTATCCTTCCTTAATGATCTGGCACTGATAATCAAACACCCAACATGAATTTCTGGCCCTCATCCTAACTCTCCCAACATTTTTTATCTCTTTTGTTACTTATGAACCCTTTTATTATACAGTCTGCATGGAAAGTGGAGGTGGGAGCTAAAAAGAAAAATAAATTTTCTATGATTCATTTATATAAATGAAGGAAAATAACACTTACTCCTATTAGTATTTTGTTACATTCAGACAGTTCTTAAGCCCTTAAGGAACACTGTCAGCTAGGTTTTGGAGGAACTAAGGTGATAAAGAAGCCCAGACTTCTTTAATGGCCATTTCCAATGAAGGGCTAATGAAATGTAACATTCACATAAGTGGCACATGAGGATAGACTAGTAATGCACAGTAGGATTGGGATCTTGGCTGCTGCCTGGCCAGTCACTAAAGGAGGGCGCTTCACAGTGTTTTACCCAATAGGACACTCTTTTAGTGGTGTAACTAGGAACACTGTCCTGGATAGTTTTTGCTTGGGGTTTATCAAATGAATCAGGTAAAACATCACTCATTAGTTCTAAATCATTAAAGTGATTCATCATAAAGTTTTTACAAAGAATTACTAGCTCCACAAGACCATGATAACTGAAACACCCCTAAATCGTTAGCAATGCAGGACGCTTTACAGATGTAAATGTGTACGGACAGAGGTGTGGATCTGAGTGTGGTAGCCAGTGTCATGGTGAGTGGCCTCATCTGACCACAAAATCCTCCTCCATGATTTTAAATCCCTAACATTTTACTTTTTACAAAACTTAACTGTGTTCCCCTTCTTTTCCACTGTCGGAGGTGTCTTCTTGTCCTCAACAATGATTCTAAAATTCTCACTCATGAGATTTTGTATGTTTGTATACATATTTTCCAAGGATTCTCAGTTTCTTTGTTAGTCCTTAGCTGATTTTTAGTTACTGAGTGTTCCTTCACATTTTTTTAATTTCTCATATGCAGGTACTTCATTTTTGTTTTCAAAAGAAGTATTTATATCCCAGTCATGCTGTGTTATTTTGATAGTACTCTATTCCCATTTCTAGGAGAACTTTTCTTATTTGGTTCCTTGATAAAAAAGAATTCCATTAGTCAGATGGGTTTCTGTGGTAGTCATAATCTGGGTAATAATTGCTATAATTTTCACTTCATCTTTTTCTCTTGTTTTGATTTTTCATATGGGTTTCATAATCTTGCCAATATTGATTAATTCCATTATACCATTATGTTTTTTAGTAAATAGTGGTATGTAATTTTTTTTATGCTTGATTGCTGTTTCCCACATTAATGAGGCAGCACCAGACAAAGAAAGGCCATATCTTCTTACATCCATTCTCTTGCTGTCATTTGTAATGCACTGAAACCACAGCTTCCTATCCACAATCAGGCCTCACAGACCTTTCCATGGTTTACCCAGGATGCTTCACATGCCTCGATTAAGTCCATTGACAGTATGTCAACTCAGTATACCACATCATTCCCGTTTACTCTATCCCGTGCACACCTTTCATTCCTTTTTTGGCCATCTTGATTTTGATTTTGTGTGATATCTGTGGTATATTTTCTAGATTATGTTTGTTTCAGAATTTCCTTCATCGGTTTCCATTAGATAGTTTCCATCTCTTTTCAAATCTGTTTGTATGTCTCTTTTCATATATATGATATTGTTGTTTCTTCCAGGTAGTAGTTGGTAGGCAGCCAGTGAGCGGGGAGGTATATTATCAGTGCTACCTGCCCGGGTATCGGGAGGAATAGTGACATCTGCTTAGTTATCAGCACTTTAGTGGTTGTCAAGTTGCACTTCTCTGACCTAGGTAGCTGTCTTTTCTTTCTGCCTCACTAACATGTGGATTACTGGCATTCTGTCCACAGGCATACCATCTCTCCTTGTCATATGTAACACTTGACAACACTTAACTCATTCTTCATAACTCTAGATTTTCCTATGATGAGACTATGTGCTAGCTCTCCCTTTTGGCATAATGTAGAAGCATTAGATAGAAGTAGTAGGTAGGAACATTTAGTTAGGAGCATTAGGTAGAAACATTAGGTAGGGAGCATTAGATGGAAGTAGTCATTAGGAACAATGGGTAGGAGCCTCTGCAAACACTGCACTAGACTTGCCCTCTGCCAGTGGCCTGTTAAGGGTGAGGCACTAAAGGCTAAGAAGTGGTACTAGAGTTCTTTAGCTACGGAGACTCTGTTGCTATGGCCACCCCTTTGAGGGAGTTCCAACTGGAACATGCATCAGAGATATCGATAGACAGACATTCTTTCTCCCCTATCCCCATGGAAAAGATAGACAAATAAATAGATGGATAGATAGAACATTAAAGTTATAATGTTTTAGGAGGGAAGGAAAACAGATTGGTCAGAGCATGAATTTAAATGGAGAAGAACTGGAGAAAATGGAGTTTCTGATACCTGGGAATACACATGGCAGTGGACTGAATCATGTTAGTTGAAATTAGCCATAGGCTAGGTGAGGGAGCAAAAGTACTGGGTGTACTATGGAGTGTGTAGGAAGACCAATCATTTTCTGTGATGGCCAATGTCTGGTAGGCATGACAGTATAGTAGTCCCAGTAGTACTATACAGATGCAAAGTATAGGCCCTAGATTAAAAAGTACAAAGAAGGGTGGATGTGTTGGAAATGAAATGTCTCAAGACAATAGGTGGTGTAGGGGGAGAGTGTTGACTGAGTAAGCAATGATAAGGTAAGAGAGAGAAGTGGGTGTAAGAAGTGTATGGTTGTAAGAGTTAGAGAAAGTGCACATGAAGAGGATGAGAGATGTTGACTGAGGGTTTACATGTCATAACTGAAGGAGACAAGAAGGGGGAGACAAACTGGAGATGGAATATGGAGTGAAATATGTTTTGAAGGGTAGGAAGTCAGAACATGAAGAATGGTATGAGGTGTGCACAGGGTACAATGGTATGAGGTGTGCACAGGGTACAATGAAATTAAATGGACTAAATAATGGAATATGAAGTGATCAGGGGAAACTCCAAAACCATTGATGGGGTTTGGCTGTGGATGTGGTGCTTTAGATATGACAGCTTAAGAGTGGATGTGATAAAATGAGGCCATCCTTTCATGTTCCTGGTACACATGGCATGTAAGTAAAGATAAAAACTCTTTCCATTTTCTTCAGTACTACTTCATAATATACTTTATCAAATGCTTTTGCAATCAAGAAAAAAAATGTCCTCTCTTTTCCCACACATTAGCTTTTATGTATGCTAATACACTCATTACCTTGGCAAATCACGAGCGGGCCATTTTAAAACCGCTTCTTTCCCTACAGGTCGAAGCTTTGGAACTCTCTACCTTCTAATGTCTTTCGCAGTAACTATGACCTAGCACATTTCAAAAGACAGGTCTTTCACTTTCTCAAAAACTTATAAATACTTTCTTTCATAAATACTTTTCTCTTCTGATGTGGAATACCAGGGTCAACGTGCTGTCAATGGACTGAACCAGGGTATGTGAAATGTCTGGGGTAAACCATGGAAAGTTCTGTAGGGCCTGGATGTGGATAGGGAGCCGTGTTCTTGGTGCATTACACGACAGCTAGAGAATGAGTGTGAGCGAATGTGGCCTTTTTGTCTGTTTCCTCGCGCTACCTTGCTGACGCAGGGGTTGGCGATGTTATTTCCTGTGGGGTGGGGTGGAGTGAGGAATGGAAGGAGGCGAGCAAGTATGAATATGTATATGTGTATATGCATGTGTATGTATATGTATGTATGTATATATGTATGTATATATGTTTATGTTGTATATGTATGTATTGTGCATATATGTGCATGTATGTGTATATGTGTGTATGTGAGTGAATGGATCTTTCTTCATCTGTTTCCTGGTGCTACCTCACTAACGCAGGAAACAGTGATCAAGTATAATAAATAATAAATAATATATTTTCTCTTGTCCTTTCTTTTTCTGTTTCATAATTCTCTATATTTCAATTGTGGCCCGGCCTTGATGTGGACTTTTGTCCATGACTGGAGCCTTTAAAAAAAAATGAGTTTAACACTCATGGGACCCCATCTATTGAACATTCTCAACTATCTTATAACCTTTTAAACTGCAGTATGCTGTCTACATTTATAACTCCCTCATTCAGTTAATTTCATTCAATCAACACACTTTTAAATAAAAACACTTCCTTTCCATATTCTTTAACAATTTTCTTGTTTAATCTAAAGTTATGTCCTCTACTTGTGCTGTCCCTACATCCTTCAAGGAGTTTTGTTTACATCATCAATCTGGCTTAAAAATTCAAAGGTGGTGATCAGGTCGCTTCTCACTCTTCTTTCTTCCATAAGAGGCAAATTCGTGGTTTCTAGCAGTTCCCAGTAAATCAGCTCTCTTAATCTAAAATTCAAACAGCTTTGATATCTGTGGTTTCACTACATACAAATCTAAGGTTTATCACATATCAATTTAGATCTTAAGTTTTAAAGTTGTTTTAGCTGTGTTCTTTGGTGGAAGTTATGGTTCATTGGAACTGAGAAAGGGGAATGAAAATGCGGGTGGCAAAACAACAATAAAAACAATGCTTTATTGGGCAATGTACAGGGGTGAAGGAGCTATGGAAGAGAGAGAGAGAGAGAGAGAGAGAGAGAGAGAGAGAGAGAGAAGGGGAGAGAGAGACAGGAGTAGGATTGCGGTGGGAAAGCAGGAGTTACTGGCACAAACGCTACCAACAGTTGGAGAAACCATAAGGGCTCCTCATATCCACGTCATGACAGAAAACATCAAAACACCAGTTAGTGAGCTTGTATGTCTAAAGGTCAATTTGACAGCTCAACTGGTGTCCTTTAGTAATGCCTGGGTATATATAAGGATGGGGGGTCAGGCCATGAAAGTGGTCTGGGAATAAGGTATGCTGCAGATTGGTGCATCCTAGAGGCTGCTTGTCAGTGTCAAAAGTTGCAATCTCTGACCTTTTTCAAGCTGTTGGACTAAAGTTATGTAATTTGCAAGGGGTAGGCCACCAAGCTTATACCTCTGGGAATTAGGTCAGGTTAGGTCCCATGGTGTAAACTGTCATCACATCAAGTTGCTGTCGGTAAGTAATACTTTGTGGAGTGATACTAAGTAAATCAAGTTTCCCTTCATTACTCCTCCTCTTCCTCATTTTTTCCAGGATGAAGACTTGGATTGTAATAAGGCATATGATGCAGTCAGCTGGTCATCCAGTGTTGAAAAGGAGAGGCGTGGCTGGAGGGCAGGTCAGTAGTAAGACTGCACGATCCTCACAATGGTCCGATGATGCTAAAATACCTCCCCATCCCATGTAGTGGAAACTCATCATCTACATAGCACACACAGAGGAGGGTACAGCATAAAGAGCATGTGATGCTGCCATCTGGGTCAAAGTCCACTTCACTAAGGAAAGACACAGGACTGGCCGAAGGGAAAGCAGATGTTTCAGGAGGCTTAACATCAACTGATACTCCAAAGGAAAGATGGTCAGGGGTGTAGTTCTGGTGGTGATGGTTTGGTATGCCTTCCTAATAGAGTTGGTCTGGTGTGCGGTCATGATGGTGGTGGTCAGGTGCATCTTTCACGTAGTGGTGGTCTTGTGCCAAGGGAGATGATAAGGGCTTGTGTTCCTCATAACGGCAGTAGCAATCTTAGGCATGGGCCAGTGGTGTTTGTTGCACCAACGTGTCTCCTGGCTGCAGGATAGGGGTTCGCTGCACTGGTAAGGAAGGTTGGAGATCATCTGAAGATGGTACAGGTGTCACTGGAATCTGGGAAAGAGAAGAATAGGAAGGGGGTAAAGGGTGGGTGGGAGGTGGATGTGTGATAAAAACTTCATCAGGTGTGTCAAGATGAGCAGTCTTCAACTGGACAATGGAGATATCCTCTGTCTTTCCACTGGGAGTTTGTGTAAGCACTCTGAAAGGACCTTCAAACCACTGCTGCAAGGGTCAGCAAATTGCATGAACATGAATGAAGAACATGGGTACAGGTCAAGAGATCCTAAGGAATATACATGGGCCACGTGGAGGGATAGTGAAGTGGAACAGGATGGGTATCATGAGTGCAGAACACAGCCTTTCCTTTAAGTAAGGGGGTCTGGTAGTGCAGTGGGCAGTGCTCGAGAGAAGAATTTCCCAGGTAGCTGGAAAATGGTATGATAGGTCAGTTCTGCTGCTAAGAAAACCACATCTTTCCTCATTGAGTGGATTTTGAGATGGAGAGGGAGACTTCAGGATGTGCTTGCACCATGAATGCACCCTTGAGTTGCTGATGAAACCTACAAATCATACCATTGGAGGTCGGGTGATTAGCTGTGGTGAGTTGACAAGTAGAACCAGTGAACCAAAGAGGTTCCTCCAAAGGGATGACTCAAATCGTCAACCCTGATAACCCGAACCAGGAGACGTAGCCTAGATAGAAAGCACAGGCAGTGGATTGCGCAGACACATCTGCCATAGGTATAGCTTTGGACCATCTGGAGAAACTGTCAACAAAGATCAGGAGTTGGCAGTTATCACACAATGAGGGAAGAAGTCTGACAATATCCATATTCACCATATCAAATCTATAGGGAGGAGAAATTGGTGGAGCACAGCTTGTGTGTGGCAGTGGACCTTGGAATGCTGGCACTGAAGACAGGAGCAGGCCTGACACCAGATATCCACACTGATCCCTGGAAACAACTCAGGGAGTGCAGAGATGCTGTGTTGCACGCATACCTGGATGGGCAAGGGAGTGGAGAGCAACGAGAACTTCTCCACAGTGTGACTTGGGGATAAAGTGACAAGGGAGGGTCTGGGTAAAGATGCATTACACATGAACATTAACCCTGAGCTAAGGATTGGGGCACTGATGATCTGGAAAGATGACGCAGACTTACAATGGCAGAACAAGTCAGGATTATGCCGCTGGGAAGCTGCAATCACAATATAGTACACAGAGCCTGAAGCCACAATTGCACTGACAGATAGTCATGAGAGGGCATCAACCAACGAGTTGTCTGTACCCTTCATGTGACACTTGGCAGTGGTGAACTGGGATATGAAATAAGGTGTCGCATGACCTGAGATGAATGGACATCACTCTCAGTAGTGATAGTATGTATCAAAGGTTTATGGTTTATGGTTCACCCAACCTCTGAAGAAATGCTAGAATTGCTGTACTGTACTGTAGATTAACAGGACTTCCCTCTCCAGGGTGCTATACTTCTCTACCAATATGAGTTTCCTAAAGAGGAAGGAGATAGGTAGCCAGTCTCTGTCAACAGGCAGGTGGAAGATGGCCCCTATGGTGCAGGAGGCATCTATGGAGAGGTTCATGAGTGTAACTGGTGCAGGATATGCAAAAAAGCTGTGTTTGGAGATCTCATTCTTGATCATAAAGAAGGTGTTGAATGCTTCTGAGTTTCACTTATGGATGACGTGAGAGTTCTTCTTTGTACTTTAGATGGGGTTGGTACACTATAGGATGATACAACAGAAAAAACTGATGATTCCCAGGAATGTGAATGATTTTCGAGTTGATATAAGCCAAGGGAAACCCTTAATAGCAGCCACCTTTTCTTCTATGTGTGGATGCCCTCTACAGCCATCTGACAGCCAAGAGAAGCTAGTACGGTGACACCAAACACACACTTATCGGGGGTTAATTTGGACTCCATAATTTTGTAGCCACGTAAAAATGACACAGATGAAACTAGTGTTGATGTTCATCACAGAATGTCATCCACGTATGCAAAACATCCAAGAATACCACTTAGTGCTTGGTCTATCAAGTGCTGAAACACTTGTGCAAGATTTGTTAATCCAAAAGGCATTTAGATAAATTCGAAGAGGGTGAAGGGGGTTGTCACAGCTGTCTTAAGGATATCTGCAGGGTTCATCGAAACATGATGGAAAGCATGAACCAGGTTGATATTTGCAGAATCCTCCAAGCCACTGAGGTCCAGGGAGAAGTCTTATAAGTGGTAAGCAGGGCAGCAGTCTAGGAACAATGAGGTGTTTAAGGTGTATTAGTCACCATAAGGACACCATTCACTTGGGGCAGACTTCGGCATCATGTGCAGGGGGAAGATGCCTAACAGCTGTCTGTGGGACAAATGGACCAATAGTGTTCATGTGATGTGCAGTGGAATGTTTTACTAAGGTAGTCTCATGGTGGCTTAATGATATTGGAGAATTTCAATAAGATGGTGAATCGTACAAATACACATGGAGCAACAACAGCGATGTGGAGAGTTGTTGGTGCTAAGGTGGTGTCCTTGGTGAAGTGTTGAAGCTTGTTGTTCCTTGAATCCACCAGATCATGATGTCTCAGGAAATCATAACTTATGATGGGCTGTTGGACATATGACAAATACCCATTAGCACGTCTGCCAGAGGCCTAGGTCCAGTGTGAAAAGCATCTGGCCAAAGGTGGGTATGGAAATCCCATTAGGGGAATAAGGGTCATAGCCAGGAGTATAGTGGAGCTTAGCTCCTGGTGATGGTGGAAAGACATTGACTGCCATCCTGTATCCATCAGGAAAATGCGGCCTGAGAGACAATCAGGTACTTACAGCAGTCGTGAATCCAGGTGAACAGGAGGACTGCCCATCAACAGTGCTTGTGACGGCATAGACACCTGTAATGAGCTTCATAATTGTACGCCTGTACTATGAAACTGCAGTGATAGAAGCAGTGGCATGGTAGATGACCATGCGATACGGGTCAACGAGTGGGCTTCTGTAGTGAGGGGCTGCTGGAATGGTTTCAGTAAGTGCCAAGCCTCTTAAACAGATCCTCAAGGCAACTGAGGGTGGTAGTGGGAGACTGTGGACAGCATTCACACTGGGATGCACAGTTAGCTAGGAGTATGTGTTCCTGGCAAAGTTTCAGATGTTGAAAGGGTGGAGGTAGTAGGGGTTATCATGCAAGAACTTGGTCAAGCTGACCAGCCATGACAGCAGAGTGGCTGGGGGAATGATGACCAAGGTGATCTGGATCTACAGTGGCAAAAATTGTAAAATCATTGTGTCTGGATGACAAGGCCCTTCAGGAGTCTGCCAGATCTTGTCCATGTGATGAAAAAACTGAGATGGGGTCCTGAAACCCATATTAGTGCCTGCAAGGGTCTGTCCCTCTGAACATTCCTAGCAGTATTGGAGATTTACAGAAGAATGGTCTTCATTATCAGGTACCTATCATTTATTGGTTGATTCATGATGACAACTCTGACATCCTCCAAGGAATCCTTCAAAAGCATCAAGTTCACATGAGTGTATTGGATCATGTCACTGGTAAACTAATTGGTGGTGAAAGTTGCTTCTGCACAAGCAAACCACAAGCCTGGTGCTTCTAGGCTGTGGAGAGGGAATTTCTTCTCTTGTACCATATTGGTAAAAGACAGTGTCCTTACTCACTGAGGGAGACAGAATCACCAGTGGGCTATGGAAGTGGGCAACTGGACCTAGCAAAGACAAGAAGGTAGAGGAGCAGGTGTACAATACTGCTGGGCAGGTGGTGAAAGCAGGATTATCACAAGGGTCAAGGAAGGTTGACAATTCGCATAGTACAAACAGTTTCCAAAAGTCTCTCTCAGTTAACTCCAGGGGTCACCAGTTTAATGGTGTCCTTTGTTAGGAGATATGGTTCGTGGAAATGAGGGAGGGATACAAAAATGTTGGCAAAAACAACAACAGTGCTTTATATAGTAATGTACAGAAATGATGGAACTGGGACACAGTGTGACAGAATGTGTAGGACTGTGGTAGGAGTCATCAGGAGAACTGTTACTGATGGTTGTAGAAACCACAAAGGCTTCATGAGTCCGTGTCATGACGGGAAGTCAAGGCACTAAACAGCGACCTTTTGTGTCTAGAGGCCAAGTTGACAACTCAACTGGTGTCTTTTGGTGATGACCAGGTTATATGAGGGAGTGATGACAGATCACAAAGGCATTTACAAGAAGATGCTATTACCCAAGGGAATAGAAGAGGAGGCTCATTAGGGTTGAAAGTTGCAATATGTAATGTCAACCTATGCTGTTGGACTGAGGTTAGGTAATCTGTAGGGGGTGAGCCCTCAAGCTCATTCCTCTAAGAATTAGGTCAGGTGAGGTCACGTGCTGTGAACTGCCACCACGACAGGTTACCATCAGTAAGGTAATACTTTGCGGAGCAAAACTGGAAAAACCAAGTGTTACCACTCAAAGAAGCCAAATGTTTCCAACGTGATACTTTAGCTAAATCCCTATCAAGTAGAAGTTGTCGTGCCTAAAGTGCCAATGCTGCAAATAAAAAACTTTCACATCACTCACTTTGACCAAAACTTCCTTCCATTCAGTAATATTTGAATGTGAGCATTGCAACCCAAAAATTCCTTAATCGAAATCCTGAGGAAACTTTTCATTACCATACACAAGAATTAATAATTTGTTGTAATGTAAAATTCTACAAGTAGAAAATATAAGTTTACAAAAAATGAAATTCCATTAAAAAGCAATTCTGCACAGTTTCACATAGTCACTTTCACTGCACTACTTAAATGCTCCAGTCCCATTCAGTAAGGTTTCACTGGCGTCACAAAACAGAAAGCTTCACTATCAAAATATTTAGAATATTATTTCAGATAAAACATGATGCAAATCAGTACAAGTACCTGGTATGCCATGGTTCGTCTGCTGTGCCAGCAAGAGATGTCGCCGGGTCAGCTGACGCACTGGTGGATGCTGTCGTACATCTACACTTGCACATACAATACTCTCACCATGGACAAAGAATGAGAGACTGAATGACAAGTGAGTACTGGAAATATGGGAAAAAATTAGAATTTTCATGCCTTGAAGTGGCATAAACTTTGTCTTCATGAAAACATCTTAAGAGAAATGTATATTCACACACAAAAAAAGACAATTTAGAAAAAAAATCATCTAACCTACTGCTACCAGGGATACCCTCAGGGCCTTCATAAGGCTGCACAAACCAGCGACCCAGCCTCACAAAATCTCGAGTAAGAAGACACCTGAAATCAAAATACATCATACAAAGACAAAATCCAATTGCATATCTGCTTAAATAGTTTAGCATTATCTAAAACAAATTATCTATGGAAAAGTTTCATCTTATCAATTCTTTTCTACAACTTGAAGAGGGGTAATCATACTATACAGTTATATTTGCCATTAAAATCCATCACCTTCAGCAAATACAGAAATACAGGTACTATGTTGAAAATCAGTTATCTTCTAGACCAAGCAATATTTGGATCTTGTTATTTTATGTGTTCAGAAATACACTGAGCACAAACTGTCATCAAAATATATTGCAGCCTTGACAGTATTTTTTTTGCATATTTAATGCATGTTTAAAGATTACTTGTTTGCAACAAACACGTACTCAAATCGATCTATCTATTTATTTGTCTATATATATATATATATATATATATATATATATATATATATATATTTAT
>JAYMFT010115695.1:0-13396 GCA_038088735.1 Panulirus argus
AGAGAGAGAGAGAGAGAGAGAGAGAGAGAGAGAGAGAGAGAGATAATCTACACCAAGATGTATCTGTGATGAGACACACACACACACACACACACACACACACACACATCCGCACGTACCCAACCAGATTCAGAAGAGGACTATTCGCTCTACACACCCCTTGTCCACACACGAGTGAAGTCACCTTCGGCGAGGATGGATCATCGCCAATGAACGGGAAGGAGCACAGTCTCGTCCAGGAACTTCTCACTTCAAAAGAGCCCATCAGTTCCTTCTGATTGGAGCAAAGCCTCGAGGCAGCAGAATCCCCATTAAAGTGGTCCTGGGGTTATGTAATGTATCATTTGAGATGAATCGAGATCGGGCCAGCCGCCAGGGTTCGACTCCTGGACAGCGCAGTCAGATCACAGCTAATCCAGCCGTTCATTCTCCTCTCAGGCTCAGTCGACAGGTAAGCATCTGGCGTAGGCTGAGGTATACATATATACACATATCAGAACATGTAATATTTACTATGTAAATTAATCAAAACTTTTTCGCCTTTGCACATACAAGAAAAGAACCCTGGCTAGGGAGATGGCAGGCGGACGGGGCTTCCCTGGACCAACGCTGAGACAAAAGCTGTCTTTCCTAAGTACTCCAGTAATTCTAAGGTCCCTGTGCCTAAAGCCTATGTTTAGTTTTGGTCATCCCCCCTTGATGAAAGACTTAGAGAGAAAGGAGGTTCCCTTGAAGGTTGATGCAATCCTCTTCGCTTTTCACTTCCCTCATGGCCTTGGCATCATCTGCAAACACATTCAGGTATGAATCAAGACCTTCTGACAATCTATCTTAGAGATCAAGAAGAGCAATGGCTCCAGGACCGAGCCCCCGTGGCGTGCCACTGGCGACCCCAACACACATCCAGAAGATTCCTCTGCCACGAGTCCATTATCTCCTTCCTCTAAGGTAATTCTCTATCCATTGAAGGAGTCTCTCCCGTAAGTCTTGTCTGAGGCCGGAGCATCTTTATCAGTGTCGTATGTGGCATAGTGTTAAATGCTTTCTAATAGGCAAGACATGTACAATTCACTGTAAATACAAGGAGGGAGTAGAACATTCTATACTATCATACAACTTTTTAAATTTATGTATGATCTCTGCATCAACCATGTCCTCAGTCATTCTATTCCATTCGACCATCACTCTTGCACTACAAATATTTTCTTCACATTTCATTACGAAATTTCTTATTCAGTTTCATGTTATGTCCTCACGAAGGACTTTCCACTTTCCACATCCTCAACCTGTTTTAAAAACTTAAAGGTTGTGATCAGATCGTACTTCACTCTTCTGTCTTCCAAGGGGGGTAATTTTAAATCCTCTAGCCTTGCCCTGTAATTCAGCTCTCTTAATTCTGGTAACATCTTTTTTTGTCCTCCTCTGGACCATCTCTATTAGCTCTTTGTGCTTCTTTACCTGCGGCGACCAAACCTGAGAAGCATATTCTAGTTTTGGTCTTACGTAAGAATATGAACGCCTTTGCTAAACATGCTGTTCTGATGTTTGCTAAAAGACAGTTTGTCTCCTTAACTAAACTCGTAATGTGGGACTCTGGTAAAAGGTCAGGGATGATGTCGACTCCAAGTCCATCTTACATAAAGAATCCTGAAGTTTATTTCCTGCTGGATGATAATCACATTGAGGCTTTCTTCCACTTTGTCCCATCCTCATTACTTTACGTTAACTCAGGTTGAATTTAATCGACCACGTATCAGACAAACTTCGGAGTCTGATTAGGTCCCCTTGTAAGTTGATGTAATCTTCCTCGTGTGTGTGTGTGTGTGTGTGTGTGTGTGTGTGTGTGTGTCTGTGTGTTCTCTATACACAGACATTTAAAGGTACCTCACTCGTAATATGAACAACGGTTACCAACAATCAATGATAAAACAAAACCACAAAAGAAAAAAAAGTTAAAGGAACCGTATGTCAGCTGTGACCACCCCTCCACCCCCCATTCTCCCCAGCCCTGAGGGTTGAAAAATTATAAACTTGTTTTGCTGCTTCACGGGAAAGTAAATTACGATATTCAAATGAGGATTTCTCTTTTATTAATTCTAATTTTGAAATTCATTCAATAACACGGACTCCTGCATAAATTTTCTTTTAAAATAATTGGCCATGATATTGTAATTCGGTCATGGCAATATTCATCATATATACGTGAAACATATCAGTTTTGTTAGTAACACAAATTTACTAATCTATATACTTCAGTAATGTCACTGAAATATGATCTTATAATATATCCCTTTTTTTCATACATCGATTCCTTATAATTATATATTTTCTCAATACACCTCAAAAAATATACGCTAATACTTATTCATTTATTTATACAGTATAATCATATTCAAACTTCTTATTCATCATAAATGATTATATTTTTTTCATTATCGATATATCATAATCATATTTTTTCATTCAACTGTATATTAAAATATTCTTTCTTTTTCATTCGTCGATACTTTGCAATTATATTCTAATATTTTTTGTCAGTACATTCTAATTATGTTCTAATATTTATGTTAATCAATAGGTCGTAATTATATTCTAATATTTTGTATTTATCGATATACTGTAGTTATATTTAATATCTTTTATCACTGTAGTTATATTCTATTTCTTTTTAATCAATACATTGCAAATATATTCTAATTCTTTTTACTAATCAACATTCTAATTATATTCTAATATCATTTTTATAGATTAATTCTCTCTCGCAAATGATTTCTAATATTTCTTTACCCGTGGACATTATATCAGTGATTCTTTAATCTCTTATGAGTCTTTCTGGAAAAATATTAATATTTTTCAAATTGTGGTAACCATATAGTACCATAATTAGGATAGTACAGATATTGTACCATTCTTGTACACTGGTGTTATACCACTATTCATATTATGGGAACACTACTCCACTACATGTGTCACGGAACGTCTGTGGTGCATATCATGGTAGTAACACCACTAGTTATGGTGATATGTCACCATAGATACCATGGGAACAATGTAATACTTACCTCTCTTTCTACCATGCATTATCTTGATTTAAAAACTTTTTCTTTAAAACGTTATAAGTATGATGATATCATCTCGTGTGTGTGTGTGTGTGTGTGTGTGTGTGTGTAGAGACCTATACGTGTATAAGGAGAAGGGCCTTTCCGGTCGTGGGGTCTCATCACTTAAACTTTACATTTCTGCGTAATTACGCAGACTCCTCGGTCACCCGGTGTTGTCCTCATTCACTGCACCTTTACTCAACTTGCTCCCAGCAGTCACAGTTCTGTTGTCAGAGAAACAATCACTCTTCACCTCACAGTTGATACTCGCGTCCTCCTCCGTCCCATTCTCTTGAAGTCGCTCCTGATTTCAAGGAACAGGATGACACCAGTGTCATCGTTGTATGTTAGGATGTCATAGGTCATTCTTTCCTCCTGTGTGGAAATATCGGGGTTGGCTTCCCTTTTCTTTTTCTCTCTCTCTCTCTCTTTTCACTCACTTCTTTCGCTGTCTTCACTGCATTCCGTTAGACCTCCTCCAGCAGTTCTACGCGTTTTCCTCAAGACACCAGAAACTGGCTGAGCTTGGGTCGAATATACCTCGTACGTATTTTCTTCAACACCTGACCATTCATGTGCATAAAGGAGTTAATGATGGTAACCCTAAATTTTCCTTTGCCTAGCCGTCCCTTCCCAACTCAAGCAATTTCCTAGCGATTTGCCTGATTCCTCTATATCTTAGTGTCAGTCCGTTCTGTCTGTAGTGCACGGTCTTGGGCGGAGAGTGTAATTTGAAGATTTGTCTATTTGGCACAAATCATACTGCATTCTTATAGGGAAAAAATGGTGTAAGGCAAAAAAGACATGAGGTAACATAAACTGACCCATTTTCTTTGCTTAAATACGAAATGGCCGCCGGCAACTGGACAACACTGGCTCAGAGCAACTTGAGCGGACGTAAAGAAAATGTTACAGACCGTCATCAGACACGAGTTGTCGTGTGAGTATGAATTTTCAGCATAGACTGGCTACTGGTTGACGACCCCTGTTTCTTTTTTTTATCCTGAAATGAGTGTTTCATATCATCGGTGATAAGTAAAAAGAATATCAAAATCGAATGAAAATAAAAAAGGTGAAAGATATTGTGCATTCTTATCATTTACACAAAATAAAGACCATCTCAAAAAAGTACACAAAAAGTAAGTATTTTGGGTCAAGTCATTCTGTGATCCTACTTCTAAAGGTATCAATCTGTGTGAGTACATTCTAGGTGTAGAGTTCAAAATCTGTGAATGACTGTGAAGATTACCAAATTTACCACAGCAACACAATGCTGCTGATCTACGTGGTAAGCAAAATACTTCTATAGGATTACTTGTGTATGTAATAAAAGATACTTCTATAGGATTACGTGTGTAATGAAAGCTGCAACTGTCAATGAAAACCATGATCGCCAGAAATCTGATTCTGTTTGTCATGTAAGGAAGTCACCTCCAGTCAGCGATGTTTCTTGATCGTTAATGCTGCTGCACCCAAGCAATCAAATCTTCATTACAAAATAAGACAGCTTATTCATACATATTATGGGCTAAATGGTCTCGTTTTCATGTGTAAACCAAACTCTTTAGATGGGGCAAGTCTGTGTGTGTGTGTGTGTTTATTTCTGCCATAAACATGTGATCGCTTTTACCATAAATCTACATCAGCTAATTAATAGCAAATATATCGAAATACCCATATTAATTACAAGGAAAACGTTAAGTTATATTTACCCGCTAATTAATTTAGAAAAGAACGTGAGGAAACTATGCTAAAAAGAATTCTTTATTTGAGAAATCAAGAAAAAATTTAAAAGAAAAAATTGAGAAACCAGAAATTTCATTAATTAGAAAATTAATGACTGGGATGAATCATGCAAATTAAGGCACTTCTCAAGGAAAGATTTACAAATCAAGAAATTTCAAGTATGGAAGAAACGTACTTAAGGTTCCACACCGTCCACGCCAGAGCCCTGAGTGGTGAGTGCTGCACTGAATTACCGGCAGAGCTCTCTGCCTTGGACTTTGGATTTGACACTCGTGATGGATGTATCACAACTGGAATACAAACTCGTACTTCAGTGCCAGACACAGAGGCCAAGAGGGAGAGATTTTGCTGAAATTCTTACCTTTCGTGTATAAGAAGCCTAATGTTCTATGTGACCACCAGCATAGTATGAAAAATTCTTTACATCATACGAATAAGAAAAATAAAGAGCGTCTATTGGCTATCTTACTTTAACTGCATCTTTTGATTTGTAATTATTTTCAGTGATATGAAAGTAATTTCAGGACAGCCGTAAAACCGTAGACAGACAAGATTCATGAAAATGTAACCGAATTGCTGTGAAAATCATCTTCGGTGGATAACTTTTGATTCCAATGACGTTCATAACGTTAATATTTTGTAAAAAAAAATTGCTTAGTTGGCTCTATACCAGTGACGTCAAGGCATAGACGTCTATTATCAATTACAGCAAAAATGGGGCAATTAGGAATAACTTAGAAAGGAGTGCATCATTATATTCATCTTTTTTCCAACCATAGATACAATATTATGTTAGAGTTTCAATGCAGATTATTTTTATTCACTCTTCCCTAAAACCTTTCTCATCATCTTTATCACGGTTGACTTTCTTCCATCATGTGTCTGACCACATCCGTAGGTCTCTTTGTAACATAGTGTTACCCCGCACTTCATTAATGGCATCTTCATTACACTCAAACATAACCTGATTTCATTCACACTTACATAAATCAGATATGACGCTGGTCTCAACAACAAGATCCAGGGAACTCCACCTGTTACCCTCGCCCAGTATGAAATCAGATATACTCTGACAAAGTTTTTCCTTCTATCTCAGAAAGCTATCAGTCCATCAGGGCGATCCTCTTCCTTTCCAACTTCCGACACATCATCACCATTACTCTGAGGATCGTATCAAAGACCTTTTGGTTGTCCAAAAATACACAGTCCAGCCATCCACCTGGTAGATTCGTCGTGTTTTGATCTCTTTTCGAATCCCCTGCTCTCTCTCTCTCTCTCTCTCTCTCTCTCTCTCTCATTTAAGTAGTTTCTCCTAGTAAAGAAATCCTTCAATAGTTTCTCCAGTTATTTTCTTCAGCATTTCACAAATCAGTCTCGTTTGGGAACACTGTTCTCTAATTCAAACTGCCTCTCCGTCATTTTTTTTTTTTTTTAAATGTCAGCACCACATTAACTCTCTGGTCCGCTCCGGAGAAACACTACCGTCCTCGAAGGGGTCTTAATATTCTCAGCGATATTTGAGTCTCCACCAACGTCTTGAGCAGAGGTGGTGAGATGCCATCTGAGGTAAGAACCTTGTACTGTCTATGTCCTTCTTGGAGTATCTCAGTTGTTGTAAGGACCGTAGCCAGGCGAAGCCTGGCGCGGTGTTCAGCTATGCGATGGTCAGTGGTCAGTACCTGAATGTAATCTTAAACGCCTTAACCTGCCTCTTGCGTCCCATGACCCGTCCCTCCTCCCCCAGGTGGTCCTGCCGCCTCCTTCACCTTTAAGCAGTTTAAGCCGCCCTCCACATGGGTCCTTGCTGGCTCCGCATCGCTGCTACAGTGAGGGAACTTCGACCCCTAAGCCCTTTCATCGTACCAAGGCAACTCACCCTTTAAGCACAACGGGACCACCACTGAACGCGACACTACGAGCTTGGAACACGATGGGAAAGGCCTTTGCTTTACCATAGAAATCTTCCAAGTTAGGTCAAAGGCAAGCCAATCATAACTCAAGGGTCGTAACGTGGTGTTCGTGGGGCTAAGCGAGCACGAAGACTAAACACAAGTTGGAGCAGTCATGGGGAACCTAGTGAGGGAAAACTCAAGGACGTCAATCATCCCATAGCCAAGGTTACTGCTCTTCGCTCGTGGACTATGGGTAAATGGACAGTCTGAAGGCATTTGACACAGTACCAAAGAGGAGGCGGGTGAGAGAAGCTAAATCTTCCGGCAGAAATAAGGGGGGACACTCCTTCGATAGAGTAAAAATTGATGATCCTAGGGGCAGGGAACAAAGAATGCACGGTAGAGGGTCCTTTTCAAAAGGGTTGGAGTCACCAGTGGAGTGCCGCAAGGCTTTAGTCCTTGGACCATTGCTTTCCCAGGCTCTGTAAATGACTTACTTGAAAGTTTAGACTCATGACTAAAAATGTTTACTGATGATGCTAAGGTCAGGAGAGGAGTAAAGGGTGATGAGGATTGCAATACAGTACAAGGGGACCTAAAGAAACTCCGAAGCTAGTCTTATATGTGGTTGACGACATTCAACCCTAGTAAACGTGAAGTAATGAGGATGAGACACAGTGATAAAAAGTCTCAATAGGAATATTATCTAGGTTCTGGCAGGAGTTAAGCTTTGGCAATCTGTACGTGTCAGGGACTTGAGATTTGATTGTACCTAATGTCCCATCTGTGCTCCACCTTAGGGTAGTTCTGAAAAAGACAAACTCTTCGCTGGCTTACGTACAATCACATTCAAGTCCATGGGTAACCAAAATTTTCAGCAAACAGTTCACATCGTTTACTAGGCCAAAAGATGAATACGTTTCTCAAGTTTGGTCGCCGCAATCAAGGAATCACAAAGAGCTGACAGAGAAGGTCCAAAGGAGGGCAACGAAGAGTGGTATCAATACCAGTGTGAGGTTAGAGGCCATACATATGTCCACCATAAAAGAGAGAAGAGTATGGGGTTACTTGACCACAAGGTTAAATTTTTCAGGACAGTTTGATGACATCAACAGAGAACAGGTCTTCGAAAGAAGCAAAAACATAACAACCAGAGTCGATAACATGAAATAAAGCAAGAACCTCATTGGAATAGGTGTAAAGAATTAGTTTCATGATACATGTAGTGGATGAATGGACTGAAGTGAGTGAAGAAAGAAAAAGTGTGAATGTGGACAACACGCAGAAGCTTAAAAAAAAAAAGTTGTGTGATTAGTAGAGAAAGTTCAAGAGATGGGGCCCCCTCGAGTGCAGAACTCCTCCCTCCCCCTTTACAGTACAAGTAGGTAATAACGGGACAAGTGAGCTGCTTCGAGTGGCTCCGGCGCTGCCGAGTGACTCGTTAGAAACTAAATCTTCAGCGAGAACACGACAAGAAAATACGAAAAAGCAGGTCGTCCGTGAACCCCCAGTTGGCTCGGTGATCCTAACCCAGCGACCAGCTGAAGTGTGTGTGTGTGTGTGTGTGTGTGTGTGTGTGTGAGAGAGAGAGAGAGAGAGAGAGAGAGAGAGAGAGAGAGAGAGAGAGAGCGCTGAACCACCTGCAGTAGATGACCACGAAGCAAATCCCGCCTCTGTGGGGGGTCAGGAATCTACGGGGTCAGTACCTGCTGGTGGGTGGGGTCAGTATCTGCTGGTGGGTGGGGTCAGTACCTGCCGAAGAGTGGTGTCATTACCTGCCGGAGGGTGGGGTATGTGTGTAGCATTATTATCGTAAACGAGACGTCACATCTACCCACAACACTGAGAAGAGTGATGACCTTTATCATACATCATCATTACTCACACGTGGCAATACCTAACGTCCACAGCAAATCATAAATAATTCCCTCTGATCTGACTACTACTCTCACCAATCGAATTCCGCGTCATCATGGCACCACAGATGTGAAACTTAAGATGGGTAAGAAATGCAACGCCCGGTATCCAAGACATGGACGGCTGCACCGTCTCTCACCAGAGGGCAGGAGTAACAGGGGCCCTTTCGTCCGTAGCCACAGTGACACTACGAGTAAATGAATCCTAATCACTTAACGACAATGACTGCGCGGGTTTTATCAATTACAACACCAACAACAAGGGAAAGTCATTACATGTCTACAAACCCGGCCAAATGCGCATGCAATTTAATCACCTCAAGGAGGAGACCACATATACCATAATTACTGAAACAGCGAACTCAGAAATGCGCACACTTCATGATATTACTCCTGGTGCTCACGGCCCGGCTTTCATACGATTCTAGAACTCCAACTGTAGATATTCCTTCTGTGTCGACGGTGTAATTGTATACTTTTACGACCCTCCCTCTCGTGGTGTCCGCATGTCAGGCGCGAGTAACGCGAGCAATATACTCGCCGTTACTCTTTTTAATTGGTAACATTTCCCTGCACTTTAACTACGGCCTTATGAGTCGCTCCCCTCTCGGCGAGTGCTGGAGATCGTCAGCCACTGGCAGAAGTACAGCCCCTGATGCTCCATACTGTGGCAACGCCTGAATGGCGTTGAGGAGCGTGTGTGTGTGCGTGTGTGTGTAATGAACTCTGAGGACGTCCTCATCATTCGAACTTACCCGCCGCTGCACTGAGGAGACTTGGTGTTGTGTGGGAGTGTTTGTGACCACCGACCCTTTCTCTTGGAGCTCTGAGCGACCGTCAGGGAGAGCGGCAGAGTCTGTGCGACCGTCAGGGGTAGAGGGAGAGTGTGTTCGACCATAAGGGAGAAAGGTAGCGTGTGAAAGGCCATCGGGGAGAAAGAGAGAGTCTGTGCGACCGTCGGGGAGAGAAGTAAAGTCTGTGCGACCAGCAAGGAGAGATATATAAAGTGTGTATAACCATCAGGGTGAGAGGTAGAATGTGTGCAACCGTCAGGGAGAAGGGGGTAGAGTGTGTATGATCACCAGGGAGAGAGGGAGAATCTGTAGGATCATCAGGGAGAAAGGTAGAGCGTGCACGACCACAAAAGAGAGAGAGACAGAAGTGTAAACGGTAACAGACCGGGTTTTGGTCCTTAGATAAGCAGACTCCTCGTCCCAACCTCTTGAACACGACAACACGACCCTTGAGCAAGGTGGTGCGTCCCTTGAGGACGATGGTACGACCCCTGAGCACGATGGTACGACCCTTTAATCCCAACCGTTAAGGATCAGATGAAACGCCAGCGGGCCATCATGCCCAAAGGTCGTACTGTCGTGCTCAAACGGGTCGTTCACTCTCGTTCAATGGTCGTGCTCGGGGGATTAATCATTAGGACTCTTGTGGCAGTACCGCACGAACCAATACTCGGTGGACAATAAAGCCGCAGCCGAGACCTGGAGACTACATAAGAGCCTTACGGGAAGGGAGGGGAAGCCGGTACTCCTCTAAGAATAACAGACTGGGGTGGGGTCCCATAAACAATCCTGCTTATACAAGCGGGGTCTTATGACTCTCCTTTTTCCTATTTTCTTTTGCACAAAATGGGTTTCGATCACATCAAGGGGCATAAGTCTCTCAGTTACTTATTTGGCAGCCATTAACAGAGAAAGAACTCTGCTCTTGCCGCTGTCCGCAGTGGCTATGGCGTTCAAGAAGAAACTAAGGGATCGATGAAATTTATATCTGTGTCCGTAATAAGACTTTCTGACCCATTGATGACGACGGTGCAACCTTTTGAGTGCTATATGGCTCAAACCTTCAGCACGACGGGACGACATTTTCAAGAGAGAATATTCTTAACTGGGTTATTTTGATGGTGTTAAAGCCTTCAACATTAAATCTTATCATCAAAACTATCTCACTGCTTTTGGAATATCATTTAAGGTCTTCAGCTCTTTCGGCAATCATATTTCATGGTCAAAAGTTATCTAACCGCAATGTTTCCTAATTTCATTTTTGATCCCTTGATAACGTACCTATCCAACCGGACCCAGGAAGTGGGACATCAAAACACATCCGAACAATATTTCTCTCCCGCTCAATCAGAATGGCGCTACCGGTCGAGGAGGGCTGTACGGTCCCCAGGGCTCCCTTGGTCATCATCGAGCGACGAGGACCCACCTCACCTCCACTTACACATCCTAGACCTGTCTCCTGTTCACACCCATCATCGCAATGTTCACAATCTTAGATCCAACCTTCCCCTCTGTTGATCACAATCTGCCTCCTTCTTAACCTGATCTTCGTCTCGTTAAATCTTTATGTATAAACTCTGTTATCGTTTCCCCTCCAGGGACGGTGTTTGCGCTTACTGTTATACAGAAACACCTATTGTCCGCTTCGTGGATCTTGAGTCCACCGGCTTCGATGCCAACTGGCTCAAAGCTTCTTTACACTGTATAGTTTTGTTTTTATGTTCCAAGCATTTTCCCCCCAGCTCCACCAGGTATGTATATCCCGTCGACCATTTGACTTCCTGCCACGAGGCAATGCTCTCTTCATATCTATCCACTGAAATCCCCTGGGCAGAGGATTTTTCTATACACCACAAAGGTTGGTTCGCCTAACCTCGGGATGATCCCAGTGGAGCCAAGGGCTTTTTCATTTCTCCTCTATAATGTTTTGCAACTATAATTAAACACTCGACAAGACAACACTCAGATTATTCCTTAGCTCTTATCTTCTTATCACAATCTTTTTTATCTCTATCACTTCCTGCTGGGCAAGTCAACCCCATACAACCTTCTTGAAACGTGAAATTTGACACTATGGGAGGACTTGGCGGCCTTACCTTGGGCTTGTTGCACTAGCGACAGAGTGTATCGGGCCATGAAACTCGTCTCGTTTCTAAAACCTCATTGTCTTAATTTCCGCTTAATATTATTGGAAAGCCGCTCTTCGTTAAGTCAAGTGCTCCTTTATAAAGCAAAAAAAAAAAAAAAGTGTCCTGATATAACATTCTGGAATGATAAATCTCTATGGTACTTAACCAAGAGACTTTAAAATAAATTCTGCAATATATCAATGGCTCATCTTTTCCGACCTGATCATTGTATAGCTAACTCTTCAACAGGCGAAGCAGCTTTTTATTTTTCAGCGCATTACTTTCCTCTAACTTCACTCTGGGTGATTCCACAACTGGCTTTCTCACTTTTCCCCATCCCATCTACTCCCACTGAGCTTATGCATTTTTTCCTATATTTTCCTTACGCAGGTTTCTCTGAGTACTACAAATGGGTAAGGCGTAAGACCAGGATAGCATATCTCCTCGCAGTACCTAAGGCAGTGTGCCTCTGAGCTAGCTCCGATCCTTGCTCGTCTATTTCGTCTCTGTCTGACAATTCCAACTTCCTCATCTACTTCGCGGCAGACTTTCGTGCAGCTTATCACAGAGAACGGAGATAGTTTCAACCTTTCTAACTATCGCCCCATCGCTCTCAATTCTGCTGTCTCCAGAGGTTTTGAAACTCTTCAACTCTCACTTTCTTGAACACTCAGAAAATCTCACACCCTTCCTTCAGATCACCAATACAGCTTGCCCGGTGCAAGGACCACCGGAGATCTCTCATATGTGACTCACTTCTGGTCCTCCTCTCTCAGAGATTTTGGTGAAACCAAGTCTTAGCATCTCGGCATCTCCGAAACAGCTGAGAGGGTGTCTCGTAGTACTCGAAGACAATAAACGTCGTGCTCAAGGATCGTGCCGTCGTGCACAGCGATCGCACGGTCGTGCTCAAGGGTCCTACGTCGTTGCTAGTGATCGTACCGTCGTGCTCATGAGTCATACCTTTCGTGCTCAAGGATCCTACACTCGTGCTCAAGAGAGTCGTAGTGTCGTGCTCAAGGATCTCACCGTCGTGCTCAGGCATCGCGCCGCTCTCTCACAACAGGTTCTGAAACCATAACAACTGCTATGCACTGAGTGCTGCTACGATGGCACAGCAGCCAATACTTTCCCTTCAATGACACATCCGACTCTGTGATCTGGCTGGGGTAGCCAGACCCCCAGAGTTTAACCCCTCCCCCCGGAACACAACCCCCCCCCCCCCGAAAATTAATAACATTTCGAAATTCCATCGGAAAGCGGCTCTCTGCCCGAACAACACGATTCTAATAACCCGAGACGCGAAAATATTTAAATGAAAAGAATGTTATAATCATCATCATCATCATCATTATCCAGCGTCATAATCCCGTGTGAACACAAATTATCCAGCGTGTATAATGAAATTCACAGTCGCTCTGCCATAATCTCATTAATCTCTGCTCGCCACGGTTTGAGCGAGTGACAATTTGCCGACATAGCGCGCCAACCAGCCAACACCATGGCGCGACGGGCGAGCCAGCGTTATAGCGTGGGAATTTTGACGCCCGAAGCCTCCCACCACCACTAGTTTATTGCCTCGACATTACTACCAGCTTTCACACAGAGCCGCCCAAAGCACGTGAATCACGTTCATTAACTAAATACTTAATTACTACTACAAAAGAGTACTGATTAATCAACAGAGAACGAGCGAGCATCTAATAGTTCAATAAACCTTTAATAAATCATATCCCATTAAGCTTATTACTAATCATTCTATTTTGCATATATATATATATATATATGCAAAATAGAATGATTAGTAATATGCTTAAT
>JAYMFT010115706.1:0-13396 GCA_038088735.1 Panulirus argus
TATGATTCCATGTGCAGGTCTTTTCATGCGCGTATGGGTCCGCGCATGTCTGTTTCCGTACACACGTCTCTCTCTCTGTCTGTGCGCACGCGTCCGCGTGTATGTTTTGCCACGCGACCAAGTATTTTGTGCGTGTGTGTCTACTTACTGTATTGACTTCCTATTTCTAGATATGAAGAGGGATGATAGTAGAAAATGTTCAAGAAATGTGGCCCTAACAGTGTTAGAACTGCATCTCCGTGAAACCTGATAAATGAGCAATTATGGTACTTACCTTCCGCCGGCAGAGTTACACCATTCAGTCATACGTGACTGAAAGTAATCAATTACTTTCACAAATCTTCCATGTAATCACACTGTTTCTAGGATATTAGTCACCCAACACAATACAATATAAATAATTTTTTTCTTTACAAATAGATATACTTATTTTCATCTGTTCATTCTCACTTCATGATAATTCTTTTCTTCCCACAAACACAAACTAATCAATGTTCTTTCAAATCGTTTCGCATCAGGCCGAAATACTGAATATTTCCGTTACTTTTCAAACTATTTGAATTCCTTTTTCTTGAATATAAATCAAATTCACATTATCACTGTTAAGAAAATTATTTTCAGCAAACACTTGGAAAAAAGTACCAATAAATGCTTCACTTGACAACTGACCATTTCACCACGTATTAATTATACACATCACGTATTAGCTATACAGACAACGCAACACTCGCCTTAAATCTTCCTTCCCCGGCGGCCAAGGGCAGACTGACGGTTGAGCGGTCAACCGTCCTGGGTCGAGGGTGGGGTCAGGTAAACAAAGGGTAACATGGAGCGGTCGTTTGACCAGCAGTCCGGTAGTTTGGCAGAGTCGATTTAAACAAATAAACGATAACTTATGCTGGCTGACTCGATATACTGTTCTCATTACTTTAAAAAAATGCATGTATTTATATTTCTTATTGTTTCATAACTAAATTAAGGATATATTTGGAGACCCCCAGCGGATGTACCCAACAGGCAAACAAGTGGGCGTGGCTACGGCTGTTGCTCACTCATGTCCTCTCTTTTTCTTACCTTAAGACCCTTAAAATAAAATCTTTGGCTGCATGGGAGAGCTAAGAGTTAGCAGGAATGTACTATAACATAATCTTTATCAACTGGACATTACTGATCACAAAGTCCAACCCACTCTCGGTGTCTCGGCCGGAGTGGTTTGCGTGTGTGTGTGTGCGTGTGTGTGTGTGGAGAGGTGAGCTACGGGATTCACCCTCCCTGAAACTATGAGTGTGGAACGTATGCCGTGCATATATCAGGGTGGGACGCCTCCCTCACCATCATCATATTGGCACCTCAACCTCCACACCAACATTAGTCTACAATCCACTGTGAGAAGTCCACCCACTCTGTGGCATCCCTATTTACTCATTATATAATAAAATATCTTTTTGTCTTCTTACAGACTTATACAGAACAACCGACCTGTAATCGTCTGCGTGGAAATCACTGAATAAACTGAATCTTTTCCTTAATTCCCTATCAAAGTCTCATTCAGTGTTGGTGAAGGACGGAAGGATAATCAAATGAGTCTAGAGATGAGGGGACTCCACACGTCCACCTGATGACAAGACGTCATCAGGTAACGCTCCCTTTAATATTTCGAAGACTTCAGCATCTCTCTCTGGGCTCTGTGAGCAACGTAAAGTCAGCCCCACAGGTGTGTGACACCACCAATATCCCATGACTGATCAATAATCATCATAGTTAACCCTGTACACAATTATTGATCCATATGTAATCCGCTCCGTGATAATCTGTTGTGAGGAGAATAAACTGTAAGGTCATCTGGTATAGGAGTGAGTGTTCAGGGCACTGATGAAGACATTATGGCCGGTTCCAGCCGAATTCTGAGAGGATCCACACGTGCCCACCGACCTCTCTGTCTGTAGTTATTCTCCTGGAGAGAGAGAGAGAGAGAGAGAGAGAGAGAGAGAGAGAGAGAGAGAGAGAACAGCTGGGTCGGAAGTGGGCCGCCGACTGTCTTGCACAGGATTCGAACTCAGGCGTTATTTCATAGTCGGCAACGGTGACCATTACGACACTGTAACCGTACTCCGCCCGCGTGTGGCTACATTGCAGGGGTAAAGTATCCTTTCTGAGGTTGTATCATCGTCAACGAACGAAAAGGAGTACATAATCGTCCAGGAACTCTTTGGTCCAAATAAATCCTTCATTTGAATATATATATATATATATATATATATATATATATATATATATATATATATATATATATATATATATAAACACAAGTTTGGTACCAGAATTAAGGAAGTTATGTACAAGAAAACACATGAGGTCTTAAATTCACCCACCACGGAAGAATGGAAGAGAGAAGAATGAGGGGTGACCTGATCAAAACTTTTGTTTTTATGCCAGATGGATGACGTAGACAGTGAAAGGCTCTTCAGAGGATTAAGGTATAGAACAACCAAGGGACGTAATCCAGAATCAAGCAAAGGAAGTTGTTTGGACTATCCAAAGAAGTGCTTTTGTTGTATGGGTGGGAGTGGTGGATGAAGAGAAGAAACTGATTGAGGATATAGTACATGCGGACAGCATACAGAAGTTTAAAAAGTTGTGTGATATTAGTAGTCTGGGAAATGGGTCCGAACACGTACAAAATTCCTTCCCCATACAAAACAATTAGGCAATCACACACACACACACACACACACTCACACATAAACACAGAGACAGATAGACAGACACACACACACGTCGATCTTGATATCTTCCATTTAGTTACCTATTTCTATCATAACCTCCCAGTTCGTAATACCTGTAACATCTCACTTGTGTATTTTGGGGGGACTGGCAGCCTAAATTCAATAAACCATTTTATATCTGTCTAATTAATTACACACATCCTCACAACATAATACCTAAATACCTCCCCTTATCAACTGCCCTCCCACGTAGAATATACAGGACCTGACCAACGCACTCCCTGACCAACGCACTCAACACCTGTCTAAGTGGAGATTTCAACGACTACAAAATCCTGCAGGGTTCACGACTCACACCCAAGATCCCAGAGCCGGACTAATCATAAACCAGCTGTATCCTTTCAACCTCCTCAGGCCAACCCGTCACTCATCCCCACCATCCCCAGCAACCAGCTTCAACAGACATGAACTCTCGCACACCAACACTGCACGTACAGGATCGCCTGGACCAATTACACAAACCCTTCTCTGGCCACTTATCACTTCTGATAACACTTGACCTAACCCACAACACACAAACAGACAGACATATAAACTATAAGAGAGCAGATTGGCCTTCACTCATACGGTACATAGAATCTAATCTCCCACACTTCATCACAGATAATATACCATCCCTTGCCCAGGTCACTTTAAGCTTCATAAACATCACCAACCAAGTCAGGAAGAATTACATACCATAATGACTTAGGAAACAATCTAACTCAAATATCTCCCTAAAGACTCAGGCCTCACAGAGCAAAGAATCATGCTCAAACGGAACCACCCACAACAAACAGAACTACCCACAACAAACAGAACCACCTAACACAACAGAACCACCCATCAAAACAGAACCACCCACCACAAACAGAGATGATCACGGAACAAAGTCATACCCTAAACTACAACAACACTAACCTCATCAGTGAAAAGTAAACAGGAAACTGGCACTCCTTCATTCACAGTACGAATAAAGAACCAACACCAACCAACGCTGGCGAACGATAAAGAAAGCCCACACTTTCCACACCACCCAGCCACTTCTAACTCAGCCCAAAGGCATACTCTCCCCCAAAGAACATACAAACATTCTGATGAAGCACTGTTCAAAATTTAGCCACATACCAACCATGCCCTTCGTTACGATAGGACTGAACATCCTGCACACAATCCTCCTTGGAACAACTACGCACCCACCCTTCATTCTCGCTGACACTCACAACACAATTAGAACCTTAAAAAGACTCCCTTGCGACAGCTCCTGACGAAGCATCAGCCTCCCACGTGTACAACACTCCGGCCCAGTTGCAAGCTAAGTGCTCAGAGATGGCTTAAGACATTTCTAGTTATACAGTATCTCAGACATCTGGAAACATACCCATCTCAAAACCCTCCTAACTAGCTAACTGCCCCTCTTCCTCCTGTTCTCTATCACTGCTGTCGTCAGAGTTGAAGCTCCTTGAAAAACTGATCCACAACATAACCTAGGTAACCCAACTTCCCCAACCCAGCAAGGCCTTAAATCAATCACTCCATGACCACTTAACATATCCTAGATGGCTTCATCGCTGGGGAAGTCATCTAACTCTGAGAAGGAAGCCCATCTCTGGGAGGGAAGCCCGCTCTGATCAGCAGGGCCAGTATCACATGATTACTGTGTGGCCGTTGGCAACTCAAGGGTGGGCCGTTTTGATAATTGCTTCTTTCCCTATACCCCGAAGCTTTGGAACTCTCTACCTTATCCTGTCTTTCCCAATAACTATGACCTGGGACATTTTAAAAGACAGGTTTTTCACTTCCTCCATAATTCGTAAATACTTTCTCTTGTCTTTTATTTCCCTCTCATTAACCTCTCTGTATTTCAATTAAGGCCTGGCCTTGATGTGGACTTTTGTCCGTGACTGGAGCCTCCAACGTAAAAAGAAAAAAACTCAAGAATCGATTTCTTTTCTTCTAGATCCTTCTCCTAAGCTGGTGCCCAACATGAACTCGAAATTCATAATGTTGACTGATGTGGTGAGGGCCACCTGCACAGACGCTGCACACCTTGATAAACATATAAATCCCAGCATTTTCCAGGAAAATGACTCTATGCTGAAGGGTGTGTGATGGACAGGGCAGGGGAGCAGCGGTGGCGCCAAGCACAACACAGACACCACACTCACTATACTCACGGTCGATAAATACTTCCATATCATGTTCATTTCTAGATGGTGAACGTGGTCCATCGGGCTGGTCGTGGTGATCAGAGCTACGTTAGGATGCACTCAGTGCCACTGACGTCCTCGTACACTGGGACGTGACAGTGATATTTCCTCTCCATACCACTTGTCAACGAAGCTGTTGAGTTGCACATCACCTTCAGAAGCATTTCATACACTCAAGTACGTGTGTACGTGTGGAGTATGAGGGATGGACATGAACAACACCAGGCATCTGTAGCATCAATCATGACTGCTACTTGCACAAAACCTTCCAGACATTCTTCGAAGGGAGATATATACATCTAAATGAGGTACTAAAACTGCCATTTGGGTTAAAAAATTATGGTATTCACGAACTTCAGCAAGCGAGCCAGCACTTACATTTATATCCTGCCCACAGGGATGTGAACCCCTTTGAAAGGACGATCCTTTCTTCCCTCGTAAGTCTCTGCTTAAGTTACAAACTCAGCCATGGCTGAATGTCAAACGTGACGGCTTTCGTCATACTGACACCATCGCCACTGAATTTAGTCCCTCTTAGATTATACATACGGATGGGTCTCTTCAACACACCATTTGGACGCCCGGCAGTGCTGTCGTTGCTTAACACACTGAAGGTTACTTATTATGTAACTTGCTGTATTATTCATCTGTTGTGACCCAGACCCTGCAAACAACCCATCATGTTACTTTTCCGTGTATCTCCGTCGCTGAGACCATGCCCCTGGGTCTTTTGTGCATTCTGTGTCCTCTCTTGCACCAGGGCAGCATGGATACTAAGTTAAGTAAGTCTGGGCAGCATGGATATCAGGTTAGGTAAGTTAGGACAGCATGGATGTCACGTTAGGCAAGAATTACGTCCAGCATTCACTTCAGCAACCAGGCAGCAGAATGCGGACCAGCGGAGAAGCTGGAACATGAGCGTGGCGGGCAAGTCGCCAGTAGCAACCATTTCATGCAACGTGACTTGCTGAAGCGTTCCCTGTCATGAGGCCACATTTCCGCACCACAAAACCGGCTGTACTGACCAAGCAAACTTAGAGGGGAAGTCATCTGGTCTCCCTGCCATGACTGCCCCCGGGGCCCACCGGTTTGGCCGCGCGGGCCTTCCTCCTCCAGCAGGAGCATGGGCTGCGCGAGCCCTCCTTCAGAAAGACTTTGGCTGCATGAGTAGGCTGGGCTCATTACCTCCACTTCTAGAACCTCTGTAGTAGTGATGTAGAGGCAAGTCGGCTTAGTCAATTCCGGTTCTACTCGACTAAGTTTGGTATCTGGGATCGAGTCAGCAGCGTGTACGTGAAAATTCTTTTCCAAGTAGAGGGTCGTTCTCTGTGTGTGTGTTATGTGGGAGGTTGGCGAGGTCAGGCATGGGGCGTGGTGTGCGGCGTGAGGGCGACAAGAGAGGCAGGGATTACCTAGCCAGGTCCGCCTCAAGCGGGGCGTCACCCGCCGCCCGCCACCTCCACCGCCCTCAAAAGACGCGTGTGTCACGGAGCCGCGGATGGAGGACGGCGATCACGACCCGCGCCGCGCGCACGACTCCCGTCCGAGGATTACACGCCCCTTGAAAGAAACGCGCGACTCATCTTCTTCTCTTTAGAGGATGTTGGCTGGCGTGGTGGGCGGTCAAAGGAATATGCGGGCTGCTTGGGGCCAGCCACGCGCCCAGGATTAAGCGGGCAGGTCACTCTTGTCAAACCTTACAGCCCTGGAGTGACGCTAGGCCGCAGACCTGCCCCGTCAGGCACCTCCTGCATGTCTTGCCCAGACCAGCGCGGATAAGCACTCGGGACCACAATGTACAACAGACTACGGCCGCGTCAGGAGAATAAAAAGAGACAAAAGTCGTGGTTGATCCTGGGGGCATCCTGCCATCAGTTGTTGGCTCTGACAACAATACAGGTCGGGTTTATTGCGACTGGTAACATACAACGCTGGATGGCGTAAGCAGATGCCAGGATGTAGGAGGAGGAGACAAAAATGTTTAAATATGGAACGAACCATAAAATGAGACCGTGAGAGATAAGAGGATTAATACGTCTCTCGTAAAAACATCTCTCGCCTCGTGCGCCAGAGACAGATCCACCCTGGCTCTCCTTGCTTGGCTGTGACGCCTAGCTACGTGTTACGACAACTCTTGTAACACCGTCACACACAACACCTCTCGTTAGTCTGATAAATGGAACCACGATCTATCTTGTTCCTCTCTTAGCTAGGATGTGGCCATGTGCCACCAGGATATGGCTATGTGCCACCAGGATATGGCCATGTGCCACTGTGGTATGGCCATGTAACACCACGGTGTGGCCATGTGTCGCTAGGGTGTTTGGTCGCGTGTCGCTAGGGTGTCTGCCTACCTGTAGTTCAGGCGTGGCCTTGTGTCACCAGGGTATGGCCATGTATCAAGAGGGTATGGCCATGCGGCGCCAGGGTGTGGCCATGTGTTAGCAGGTTGCCGTCTTATATCATCAGGGCGTGAAGCCGTGTCGCCAGTGTGGGCCCAATACTGCTCGGGTATTGTCCCCTTCCATCTGAGTGTGGGCCCCTTGCCACCAGAGCGTGGGCCCCGTACCACCACGGTATGGGCCCCGTACCACTAGAGTGTGCTCTCCGTACTACCAGGACGTGGGCCCCATAACACAAGGGTGTGGGTCCTGTGCCACCAGGGTGTCGATTCCGTGCTACCGGAGAGTGGGCCCCGTCCTAGCAGAGTGTGGGTTCCGTATTAAAAGGGTGTGGGCCCCGAACCACCAGAGTTTGGGGCCCTATGCCATCAAAGCGTGGGCCCCATTGCTGTCAGAGTGTGGGCTCCGTAACACTAGAGTGCCACCAGTGTGAGTCGGTCGTATGCCATCCGAGTGACGGCGCCGTTGAATGTGACATTAACACTCGCTGGCGGAAAGTCACAGTGGCCTTCTGTGTAGCTCTGATGGGGTCACACTCACCTTACGCCATGCCATCCACCACCAGTGCCACCCAACACACCCATGTGCTCTGCCCCAGCTGGTGAGCCAGCTATGGTCTACAATGGTTCTGTACCAGCTATGGTCTACACTGGTTCTGTACCAGCTATGGTCTACACTGGTTCTGTACCAGCTATGGTCTACACTGGTTCTGTACCAGCTACAGTCCGCATTGGTTCTGTACCAAGATTCACCGGTCGACAGAATTAGAGATTAAACGTCAGGCTAAAAATAACAACGTCATATCATAATGAGCTTAGGTAAGAATATTACCCCGGGTCGTGCCATCGTGTCGAAGCGTCTGAGAAATGGGTTGTTAATCTGGCGGGGAGGGAGAGGCGCAGGGCGTGGTACAGGGTACATCATTACGGTGCTGAGGGATGAACTGTCCCACGTGGCGGTGCACCACGTGGGCTGCCCGCCTGGAAGGCCCAGATACAGCCACCGTACACTGATGCCGAGGCAAATCCGGGGGTCCAAACACTATCCGAGACTTACGTTCCCCATTGCCTTTGCACGCGAGCCACCATCTTACGAAGGGTCGCGTTCACAACAGCCCTCTGAGGTCCTCGAGTGTGTCACACGAGTGTTTAGATGGCGCGAGCATGGGGGAGTGCGTCGACCAGACGTAATGAGGAGTAGGTGTCAGCATCTCTACCCGGGCTCAGTTCGTCACCTGCAGGATAGTCTGGATCTCCACCTTCAGGTATTGGCCGGACGAAAGGTTTCGGTCCGTAATTAAGAGCGCGGGGAGTGTGGCATCTGGTTAAGGTTGGTCTCTACCCTGAGTGTGTGTGTGTGACAGGCTCTCGGTCTCTAGCTGGGCGTGTGGAGGGCACGTTATGTGATAGTGGTTTTCTGTTTCAGAGACGCTGGTACGGGAGGTAAGGGGATGAGGAGGAGGCGGGAGAGGAGGAGGCAGAGGCAGATGGTGTGTGTGGTTGTTGTGGTGTACCGCTATATCGCTTTCGAACTCTCCTCGAACTGAAGTCGAGGGAGACTTGAGGAAGGACTGTGATCCACGCGTCACACTTCACCGTCACACACACACACACACCAGCATCTTTCCAAAGTGGTGGAAGGCGCCATTCTACCCGCGAGCTTTCACTAACCCAAATGGTCCCAGAAGTGTTTCTGTCCCCAGGGCCAATAGTGTTTCATTTCCATCAAAGTCCAGCAGACATTCAGATTGTGTGAGGTAAAACCAGCCACCACAGTAATGCACCCAAGTCCATTCGACCCCTTAAAGCAATCCCATACAACGCCTTTCAGTATTTCTGATCAAACTACCAGATACAAAACAAGTTACTGGAGTATAATCAAGCCACAGGTTAGACAGAAGATGCAGGAGCACGAGGGTAAAATAAAAAAAGGGAGTCATTGTTTGTACCATCAACTAAGGAAGCTCTCGGATCTCTTATCCTACTAAACAAACAGACTATAGTACGTGCTGAACTGTCTGAGGAAATTCCGTTGCTTCCCGGCTGATGACGGTTCCCAAAAGTGCCGTCACTTCAGTTTCATCAGAATGAACAATTTAACTTTATTGAAAATACTGTGACGTTCACTAAGAACGAATCGTAAAGATGTATACAACAAAACTACACACACACACACACACACACACA
Organism: Panulirus argus; assembly: GCA_038088735.1. Taxonomy (NCBI): domain Eukaryota; kingdom Metazoa; phylum Arthropoda; class Malacostraca; order Decapoda; family Palinuridae; genus Panulirus; species Panulirus argus. The sequence continues at coordinate 9,564 of JAYMFT010115706.1, forward strand.
CACACGCATATGTATTTATATGAGCTTGTCTCCTCCTTGCCCTCTTCATAATGTTCAGGAAAAATATCACCTCAAGAAACTCCCGTCCTGTCTTTGACAGGCAAAGTGGCAGTTGTCGAGGGGTCGCCCAGGCCACGTTCCTGGGTGGTCCTGGTGACGTGACCTGGTGATGTACGTGATGAACACGAGTTCAGAATGCGACAGGCGTTACGTACAACAGACGACGGACGGCTGCAACATTGGCCTGAGACTCATTATGATCCGATTTTTGACACAAGAGCGATGGATTTGTTGTGGACTCCTGCCCATCCTGTGGGAGGCGGCGCAAAAATAAGGACACAGAGTACACAGAAGGCCTAGCAACTAAGTCATAATGACGATTAACATCTCAAGGTACATGAGAAGGTAACTGTTTACGATATGCAAAGTTTGGATACCACTTAGTACCTGGGCTTCAGTATTGTTGTGGATGAGATGTTTGCATGTGGGAACCATCTCTAGATTCAATGATTTATTGCGCACTCCTACCCATCACGTGGAAGGTGGGGCAAAAGATGATACAGAGTGCACAAAATTATCAAGAACTGGGCCTCAATAACTGAATGGCATTACAGGTTACATAATAAAGAATTAAAGGTTTGAATAGGGTTGGATCAGTAATTCAGTAACTTACAGGATAAGTGAACTACTTACAAACACTGAACAAGAACGACTGGGTACTATAACAAGTATAACGAGCGAACTGTTTACAACAGGCAACATTAGGGATACTTTTCAAGTATTGAGGTTAGACATTGTTATGGATGAAATACACATATCATGTAATGCTGGGTGGGATTCATTTCTGAACTCACTGATTTCGCAAGTCAAGTACGTAATGTTGCAGGGCGTGGGAGTAGCTTTGCTGGCAAAGTTTACCCTTGACATATGGTTCCTGTTACATGACAGACAGGTCAGCTCGTGCTGACTTCAGTCCAACCCAAGTGTGAAAGAAATTTTTCTCGTGTTCTTTCTGAATGATTGTTGTACAGCAACCAGCAAGCAGACCCAGTGGGTTATTCATTTCAACCATCTTGGCAGAAATATTTGCAAACTGATCAGTCTTATCTTATATGTCAAGGAATCCAGTAAAACTGGACTCAAACTTCTCAGCATTTTATGTATTTTGATATGTAATAAGTACAGTTCCATTGCATTTTTGGGGGAAGCAATTCATTCCCTCTTTCTGAAGTGTGGGCCTCGCCTGCAGTTTTATAACACTTGAGCGTGACATGGCGTGTGGGTTCTGTCAGTTGTTCGAGCGGGACAGATCTCAGCTAGTCTGCTCTTCGGCCGGACCACGTGAGGACCCTATCATTGGCATTTCCTAAAGTCAGCTACGAAAGGAGTGATGCCTGATTTAGCTGGGCACCCGCCGGGGTATACTATCTTGACTCGTAAATCTTTACAGTGTTATGGTTTGAATACAACACCAATACGCGAAGGCTATCGTTTTCGTTAATTTCAAGAAGTCGTCTTCTGTAGATATCTTGCCTGCAGAGAGTGGCTGAAGCCACACGCCACCTGGGGACTGGCTGGAGGCATGAGGGTATAAAGGAGTTTAATTATAAGAGAAGCAGAGGGCCACGAGAGGCGGGGCAAGGCTGGCCTCACACAATATTACGATTAACACTTGAACAAAGACCTCACTCACCTCCCCTCACACCAGCCGTTCCTCCTGCACCATCCGCAACCAGTTTGTGGGCTGGTCGCTCCTCACCACACACACACACACACACACACACACAAAGGCTCCCTCCCGCTACTTAAAGCCAGAATTCAACAAAGACTGTAGCTCCCTGGGTCGAGAAACCTTCAGGACTGTAGCTCCCTGAGTCTAGGGCCTTCCAGGACTGCAATTCCCTGGGTCTAGGGCCTTCGTGTATGTGGAACAGTATTCAGCAGCTTAGTATCTTCGCTCTGACAAGAGGAGTCATGGTCACGATTCGCCCCGAGAAACAAGCGTTCATCCCCAACCACACATGGTACGCGAGGGACCCGGTATCAAGAACTGCTCCAGTAATACCATTTCAGTTGCTGATGTGTTCATGGCACTACCTATACATACGAGCGGACAGTCGACCTGCTATGAATTGTTTTAGGTAATAACAATTCAACACAGGAAGTCGGTGTGTCACAGTGAAATACAATGCCACCATGGGGGTTGACCATAACTTGTTTTATTCTATTTATAAGGTTTACCTTGCCCCTAATCCACCTTGCCCCTAATCCACCTTGCCCCTCTCCACCTTGCGCCTTTGACTACTACCTCCACTTCCCACCACCAAACACCCCACCAAAGTTGAGGTTACACAGTGCCATGTTGTGCCCCTCGCCCTCGGCTCCCGCCATCGCCTGGTGTTTACCACTCCAGCAAACACCAGCAACACTGGCTGGCTCTCACCGCCCCCCCCCCAACATGAAACACACACTCGCTGAGTGTGTTACTGGCGCCATGGTACGGTGGTGGTGGTGGTGTCAGTATTCGCTCACAGAATCTCATGATATGGGTCCGAGATAGGTCGCGTGGGACAACATCCGTGGCAGATATAACTTATCTTGCAGTCTCCTGCCCATCCGGCCGCTCTTAGCAGCACAGTCCACCACAATCATCACCTTCAGTGTCACCACCACCACCACCCACTCTGGCCAGGAAGTCCCTCTCAACAACTCGTACTCTGGTCCTCATTCCCTCCGCTACGCCTGCCCTCACACCACCCACCACCCAAGCCAGGAAGCTCTCCCTATCCAGTGCAAGTACATTCAGTAACTGCATGTCCAATACGTAATATATTTTTGACCTTCAGTAGTATTGCTGTCATTGTTAAGTGCACTATCTGTACACTGTGTCCTGTCCCAAATAGACACTTGATAATGGGTGTATGTGTGGGTTGTTTGTGTGTGTATTGTGAATGTCAAATTACGTAACTCATACATCGTACATTGTATACCTAATGTGATGTGTTCTCAATCCCCATCACAATGTCTGTACTTGTACCCAAATGAAGTTTGATACTCTATATACGTATGGCCTGTGATAAGTTGTTTTATATTACACAAATGCCATTATTACCAATCCTCGACTTTCTTGAAGGGACAAGGACCCTCTGGGCCCACTCGGGTCTACCTATCACCCTCCTGTGTTGATGTATATGTAATACCTACCGAACGACCTATACTTGCCGCCTCCATCGACCAATAACCACGTACCCCTCACCTGTGTCATCACTGAAATGCTCTGTCGGTATATAATTAGACAGTGACTTGGAGCCCAAATTCAAATTCCCTGCCTCTCTCAGCCCCTCACATCCATACAGCAGAGGAGGTCCTGTTGCTTTACTCTCCCAGACTCACTCATCCTCTCTCACCCATACAACTTGGCAAAGTCCGTAGCTCCTGCAAGACTCCAGCTAAATCTTTACTCATACTGTCTTTCTGCCAACACCCTGAACATCATCAACTCTACCTAATAATGCCTCTACCTACTATCTAACAATGCTTCTACCCACTAATTAACAAAATTAATCAAAATATTGCCCAAAGCTATATAGAAATTCTTTTGTATGCATATTGGATATAGTACTAACAGTCATTGTTTACAAGTACTCTCTATATATATCCTGCTCTGAAATACGCATACTAAGTGGGGATACATATACACTGTTGAAATTTTCTTTTATATATATATATATATATATATATATATATATATATATATATATATATCTATATTTTCTCGCTTTCGTCCATTCCCAACGCCATCCCGCCCCAGAGGAAACAGCACAAAATGCGTG
>JAYMFT010115717.1:0-13396 GCA_038088735.1 Panulirus argus
ATATATATATATATATATATATATATATATATATATATATATATATATATATATATATATATTTTCCCTAGAGTTACCTTTTCTACCCTGTTTCTGTTGATATTGCATGTAATTATTTTGCGAGTCGAAGAAGTGTTCCGAGAGTTAATCAGTATAAACATATGAGAAGATATGTGACATTTGGCGTTGACATTTATGGATAATGTGATATTTTCTCACACCAGAGACACTGTACCCCACCCTCTACAAAGCTAACAAAATAAGTAGTAAACCAAGCCTTATTTATACATATAAATTATATATATATTCCCCTTTTATAATTACTCCAAGTACGAAAAGAAACTATTACTCCCAAAAATCTCTGTCAGAATGTTTAGAGCCAATATTAACAACAATCGCCCATAATAGGATTTAAATTATTTTCTTTTCCACCTTATGCGGTGCGTCAGACGAGCAGGGAGGGGGCAGGGGTGGCGGCTTGGACGGCCGCCCCCGCATGACTCATACCCTCTTAGTTTCCCGGCCAGACGCTCGGTCGTGTCGGCCTCAAACCACTCGAGTCTTCCCGAACATCATGTACCTCTGATGTACGTGGGTCGGGCCCGGCCCTGCAGCGACATTCTACCCGTTATCCGGCCACGCGTAGTCGTAAAGCAATGCTTTTCTCTCCTTTTCATTAGCTGCATTAGACCAACGACCAGTATTTGCTCGTTTCAAAGGCCACAGACGGAGTGTCTCTGTGGCGATTTCAACTCAAATAATTATCCCAGTTGCCCCTCTGCCTGGGGGCGTCGTCTTCCAAGGTAATATTTCTCCCCATTCCCTGACCATCTATCTCCCCAGCCGGCCGCTGCCGCCCTGACCTCTGCGTCTCCCCCGCTGTCTCGGACAAATAGGAAATTCCTCCGTTCAGCCCCCGGGGGTCAAGGCCGATCGGTTCGCTGGCGGGGAGCTTCTTCATGTTACGTTCAGCACTCCGTCCTCCCGTGTAAGGCTCGTATTGCCTTGTTCTCGCGTTCGTAATGCTGCTTTTGGACTGCATTTTTTTTACTCTCTGTCTTGTCTGAAGTTTTATGAATGATTTAGTCTTCAGGTTTTTTGTTTATATGTATTTTTCTTGTATGTTATTCTTTTGTCCTACTTTGTCTTAGTTTGAAAATTATATGCTTTATTTAACAACATCACAAAGCAGTTGTGTGACGTGTCCTTAAACCCCTGGAGTACGACGTACTACCCTTCAGCACGACTTACGACTCCTCTTTGTTAAGCTGTGCCGGTCTCTGCCCTGTTACCCGGGCGATTTTTTTTTTCTTTCTTTTAAACGCCGGGTCTGACTGTCGCGTTCAATAAGTCGATATATGGACTTACGTACCTCCGGTGCGCCTCATGGGGAGAAACATTACCATAAGGTCAGTGGGAAAGGGGAACGGCCCAGCCAAGGTATTGCTCGGGAGGGTGGAGGTATTGTGGTACCCGCTGGGGAGGTGAGGAGGTACCACTTAGGTGTTAGGGGAGAGGAAATTCACGTTTAAGATCAACGCTGCTCCCCACAACCGCAGTTAACTCCGCGACATCTACCACCATCGCCACGTTAAGCATCAGCAGTCTCCACCACCGCAGTAACCACCATTGCCACAGTACAGCGGCCACCGGGACCTGCCGAACAGATAGCCCAGGGGTTAGTAGGTACGGGCAGCCCGGCCACGTGGGTGATGAGTTGGGCTGTAGAGATGGAGAATGGGGAGGAGGGTTGGAGGGACACACGTAATGTTGATTACGAAGGGCAGTTGGCAGGATGAGGGAGATGCTGTCATTATTTCTCGTCTCCATCAGTGGAGCGGACACCCTTTCCTTGTTCAGATCATGAGAATTCTATTTATGTTATCCTGTGAATGTTAAAAGGTTGTTCCTCTCTTGATTTATCCTCCATTAAGGTTCGGTTATGCTCGCGGCGTGACATCATTTGGGAGGGGGGAGGGTGAATGGTCCATCTCCACGATCGGCGACGAGTGTACCACAACACCCCATAAATTCTCATTAGACTGCGAGCCCTACTGTGTTGCCTCCGTGGGGGGAGGCGATACAAATCATGAAGGGTCGACCGATATATCGGCGGCCGCCGGGTTTCGCTTCTCGGAAGGTACGAGCAGTGGGCAGCAGGTCATTCTGAAGGACAAGGAGCAAGGGTGGTAAATCAGTGGGTGGACTTGCTAGAATGACCTTCACTAAGGGAGAGGGGGACGCTAGTGGTCGATGGGCAGGAACTCTCTCCTCACGGTGGGGAGTCCGTGCGAAAAAAACAGGTTATAGAAGCGTCGCCGGCTCAGACGCGGTTACCTGCCCGTTTGCAACCTAACTGGACATCTGTTTAATACCGTTGAGGCACGGGTGGTACGAAGGGGAATTCCCCGGCAGACGGGGGTCGGGGACTAGGACGAAGAAAGGTCGGTGGTGGTATGGGCGCCTCCCTCCCTACCCAAGTGCTTGGGGTTTTCCCCCCTGCGATCGGTGAGAGCGCTATCCTTGGGGTGTACGTATGGAGGGTTTTGCCACACTGTCCAGGTGAAGGTAATAATTACTTGGCCGGCCTCTTTATCTGTGCATGAGGCGGGGTCTCTTAAGTCCGTGACATTGCGTCTGGTATTGAAGGCTGTTGGAAATGTGTAGGGACAGGTCGTGGGTATTTACGTTCATGCTTGACCTCTGCAAGAACTTGTTTAGAGATCTACGTTACCAAATGCTTGACCTCTGACTCTTCTTTAGATCTGCGGTGGTACAGTATGCCTTTACTAGTGATACAGTCCTTCCACCGCGGTTCACGTACTCCTCCTCCTCTCCCTGATGCTCTGATCTTGTCCCTGTGTTTGCAGCTCCTACACTGCTACACCCACACCCGCCGCCCCTCAACGCCATGAAGGTCATCATCGTGCTGTCCGCCCTCCTGGCCGTGGCCGCCGCCCGGATGGCGTACGTGTTTTCCTCCGGGTTCGAGGAGATCGTCGGGCAGCCCGTGCAGGACTTCTCCTGCGACAGCCGCCAGTACGGCTACTACGCCGACATTACCAGCGACTGCCAGATCTTCCACGTCTGCCTCCCTCTGGTCGACGACCTGGGCGAGGTAAGGCGCTTGGCGATGGTCGGCAACCTCTTTCTCTTTTTTTTTTTTTCCTCCATCAGGTGTTCCACGAATCCTCAGGAGCTAACGATAAGATCTGATGAGACAAATACGTATAAAGTTTTCTTTCTGTTGCTGATTTTCTCTGCTTAATCTAAAACTTTAGTCGTCATAGCAAGAGAGAGTCAGATGAATTTCCACCATTAAACTGTGTTCGATACACGATGATGCAATATTGTTTTCAGTCAAAAATATGTTGAGAAAATGATTAATTTTGTTCCCCCCGCCCTCTCCTTCCCTGAACAGACGACATCCGTGGAGCACTTCTCCTTCTTCTGCCCGAACCAGACGGTCTTCAACCAGGAGTCCCTGACCTGCACGACTGCCGTGGACGCCTTCCCCTGCGACCAGGCCGCCACCCTGTACGACCTCGTCAACTCCGAGTTCGGCAGGATTCCCGAGGACAACTTCCAGAAGTAGATCATGACCCGGGGTAGCCAGTCGCGCCACGAGGAGGGAGTGTGACCCAAGGGTGTTGATCCTTCTTAGATCTTCGGTCCAGGTTCACACTGACTATGAGAGAGAGAGACATGATATACTACTCACATGCAAACAGACACATGCACACGCCGGCCTCATTGGTGTAACGATTTGACGTTACTGCCCATGGCAATCGGCCCACACCCAACCCAGGTATTCACCCTCCCTCGGGGCTGTGGAGTGTGCGTGTGAATACACATATAGAGGTAGAGACGTGGTACGTTTATACCAGGTAAAGAGAGAGAGATGGGGCAACAGAAGAGTAGAACTCCCCTTTTAACATACAAGTAGTAAAATCATGCACTTTCATCACACACACACACACGCATATACACACACACACACACACATATATGTATATATATATATATATATATATATAACTGGAATGCCATTTGTGTCACACTCCTTCACTGGATCTTTAAAAGCATGTTTTGCGTCTGCCACCCAAAATGCCACGACGACGAAGTTGGACAGACCATTGCGATGGATAGAAACATTTTTTTTCTTTTACGTAAAACGAAGTCAAAGAAATTAGTCCAAGGCAGAAAGACTTATTTTAAGCTCATTGTTTACACATGTTTTACACATATCTTACTTCTTTGAGGTTTGTAAATTATGATGTATGTTTGCAGTTTGTAAATAAACATGTTTGTTTGTAGTCTGTATGTATATAGCAAGTGGAAACGTCCTAATCTCCATCATTTTAGTGCTGAAACACGTTAATGTGCTTTTGGTCATCATTAAAAGGAGACTCGCGTAACTTGTTTCACATAATGAACGTCTCTTTCGTCAGTGGTTTTCGTGCATTATGTTCTCTACGGGTGGGTGTTACAAAAGGGCTGGTTTTCCCTGTAACACATCACCTGTTCATCACCAGCTGGCCTGTGACAAGAAAACAAGACTGACGATAGTGACGAAAAAGATTGGATAAAAAAGAAAAGTTACTTTGCGACCGTTGGTAAATGTTTGAGGGTGTTGTGAGGTGTCAGAATAAACGGTTTCCACTTTCACGTGTGTTTGGATCCTGTTGGTCTCATCTTGTGGTCATATTCTTTGTATATATAAAAGAAAACTAAATGATGCTTCTAACACATTTCCAGCTGTGGAAAGATTTGGGAAAACTGTGGAATTTGCGTTCATTATACGTATTTGTGTAGAGGGAGTAGGGTAAGCCATTTTGAATAAGTTCCTCTGAAGATATCTGAGAAAAAAATAAAAATCTGAATTACGCTCTCACTTTCTTTGTCTTGCTGTTATTCTCATCCCACACACCAGGTAACACGATTTCCACAACCCTTCTCTGTGTTATAACTTTTGCCTTTGCATGTAAGATCTCTTGTCAACAGTTACATAGCAGTTCACCACCAACTCGCCATAGACCTCTGTCTTAAAAGAACATTGATTTGATACCTTTATACACTTGAAAAGGACTCGGCGCCCAATCGCCGGTCCTAACAGTTTTCCACCCCAGTTCGAGTTCAGATTTTCGCCTTTTGATTGCTTCTTGGCTTTCAAAGTTTTGCGTCATTCAAGTCTGCGGGTGCCAGCTGTTGAGCTGTGTCCTCAGTCCCGCAGAATAAAAACGGTGGGAATGGCTGAGAAAACTCATGGACTGTGGAGAGGGTGCCTCCCACAACCATAGATGCTGCTGAATTCAGACAGAAGCAAGAGGATTGAAACCAGGTCTAAATTTCTTGTCTTGAGACCGGTTTGCCGTTCGATACAGACCTCTGTCTCAAAGTATCATAAACGAAAGGAAACTCCTCATATACAATGCTCTTTTGCTTGTGAGTAGAGCTGCATTTATCTTCATAAAGACTTAGAAAGGTGGCAGTCCCTTTTTTTTTTTTTCTTAAGTTCGCATTTTGTAATCCCTGCATAGCATATTTTGTTTCTGGTTTAACTGGTTCATTAAATAACGTACTGTGCTTATATATGGAGTGGACACGGTAAACCGCAGAACATCCTGTGGGACTGAGCTACGGATAGTTGGCTCTGGTTTGGGTGCAATATACTTAGCAATCTGAGGGTGGTTGTGAGCAAATGAGTCCGTTTCTCTTATGTCCTAGACAGTACCTCGTTAAGGCGGTATAGAGGGAATGATGTATACAAAAGACAGAAGTGTATGTGTGGTATTTCCTGTTCATACAATTCGGGAAGACAGTCTTGCTCTTATGGTGCCCCATCTCCTGAACCTTTTCTATTGTCGTACAGTGAGTGATACTTTGCGTTCTGTCAAGTAAACTTCATCCTTACATCAGACCAACTTCGAAGTCTGGTTTACATGCTTGTAAGGTTATAAAGACCAGGCCCCACGAGTGTCGTGCACTCCCCGCGTGATGTACAACCGGTCACAAAGTAATCACACGAACAACGTCATTTCTTGAGAGGGTTTGAGAGGTTTTGTTGAAAAGCGTCAGTGAGGAATGTAGTGTTTTAACCATACTGTTTTATGTAAATGGGACGAATGTATAGAGAACCAATATTTTCATCATATGTTTGTTATTAGGTACTCTCATCAACAAATTAGAAGAGATTTTTCAAAATTGCCCAAAGGCATCAAAATAACACACTTCCTCGAACATTCTGCTTTGAAGAAATGATTCCTCTTGTCTTTTATTTCACGGATTTTATAGCTTTAGAAAAAAGTACCCTAGTTTTGAATTTTGTTGTTCATAATTAGATTAGAACAGTAACAGGAAGGGTATGAAATTAAGAGTATTGTGCGTTCAAATCCATTAGTTGCTAATGTAACTAAACGCGGACCGTGTAGGGAACAAGAAGAAAATAAACCAAAGTCACCCCTCCAGCTTCTCATTTTCTCTTGTAAGTTTCTTATAGAAAATGGCTACGTTGTGGTATTGTAGATAAACTCAGCAAATCCAGTGAATACCTGACAGGTTGGCGTGGATGATATCTAGGTAGGCCTAGATTCATTAGAGAGGAGTAAGTAATGCTAGCCTACGGTAGATATGGAAAGGGTTTGCTGTGCTTCCGAGCATTAACTTAACTTCATACATTAGTCTGACTGTAACTGAGATTGTATCTGTGCGCTTATGGAAATATGTTTTGATGTTATTCAGGGTCCGAAAAATAATTCCTTTGGACACAAGTATTTTCCTAGGTTTCTTTCCCGTCACATGTGATCGTAAAGGAGCTACCGTTGACTGGGTCTTCTCCAGAATACCTAGTATGGCAGACTACTTGATCGTCTTTTTCGACTGATCCTCTGGTTAAGAAGTGTCAAAAATCTTTTTCAGTTTCAAAGGCTATTTTTTTCTAAATATCTGGGTACTCTTATTTGTACGGCGATATTTACGGGTAATCATATTTCATGGCTGCTCAGATATTTATGGCTTTTATTCATATCTTTCCACAGTCCTTTCGAAGAACATGGGAAGTAGTTGAGTATCCAGTACCCTAAGCTGCTATAGCCTGTCTGTAATCTGTTATGATTGTCAAACGTTTTTTTCAAGTATTGTCGGTAAGAAAACACGTGAAGCAGATCCATCGGTAACCAGAGCCGTCATCACTCCCCATTTAGCCCACAACTCCTGCAGATCACTCGGGAGGTAACCAGAGTCCCCTCGAGGTATTCTGCGGTCTTTCTGTAGATGGTCCTTGGTGCTCAGTGAGTCTTTCTTGAATGTTCGGTGGATGTTTTGTGAACTCTACCTCTCTCAGATCATGTATGCTTGAGGTGTTGGGTGATGGGAAGAACCATCCCTCCTGGGGATGGTTAAGTAAGTGGTGGAGAACCGGCTTGCTGGGGGGGACTGGTATGTTGGTGAACATTTGTACGAGCAGATTTGGTAGGGAGGTGGCGAACAGCCTTACTCGGGGGTGATATATGTAGTGGTGAGAGTAGTGGGATATGGTATGTGGTAATAAAGGAACCATTTGTGTGCTATGGAGGATAGCTAAGTGATCCTTATTCTTCTCTTGGAAAGAACAAAACGAAACGAATAATTACCAGACGTGCGACCGAACCAGAGTCGACGAACCATTCTAATCTAGAGTCCCCCTACCTCAGTGTCCACCAAGAACGGACTCGCAGAAGCTTCGGACATTCGCTCTTCTTCTGATCTTTGTCGTATTGTGTTTTTCGTCGCAGGAATCGGACCTGAAATGGCCGCTTGTAAAGTTGCAGGGATGTTGCCAAATATGTGTATGGCGAGTACCTAAGAACTGTGTCGGCCTCGCCGGGCCATCGTGTCGGACAGAGCCAATAACACTTAAGAGGCAGTAGACAGACCCTCAGCCTCCGCCATGTTGGATACATCACGTACTGTATGTTTGACCTCCCTCCCCCTCCCTTCTTCCCTCCCTCCCTCCTACCGCCTCCATAAAGACTTACCACATAATTAACCTTTGACCCCTGACCCTCCACCACCACCGTCCTCCTGGCGGATGGCGTGGCTTAGGGTTTGAACGGCGCGGCATTACCTACCTGTTCACCTTGGTGTCAGGATTCCCCCTAGGGGCTGGTTGGTGATGAAAGAGGCGTAGGTGGGCCGGGGAAAGTGGACAGGGAATAATGGAACTGATGGTAGAGTGTGTTTTGTGTGGGGGAGAGAGTGGGTGTGTGTGTGTGTGTCGGTGCCTGAGGGTGGAAGAAGTACCTCCCCCATAGTGGCCCGGAGGAGGAGGAGGAGGAGGGAGGTGGTATTAGGGTGGTAGGTCGTCCTGGTGATAGGAGCTTTAGGACACACTGAAGTGGATGATGGGATGATCCGATGGATGAGGTACGAACCAGGAGATTATTTTTAGATGCATGGGTAGGTGCCGATGGCTTGTCTAGATTAATCTTCCGATGGTTTGATGGCCCGTAACTCTCTGCTCAGTCCTGGCACCAATTGTTATTAGTGTTTTACGCAATGCTGGCACCCGTCGTCTTCAGCAGTAGATACGCCGTGGAGAGAGACACAGCTTCAGCGTCACCGTTCGAATGTATGATTTATAAGTCAAAATGGATTTCATCTTATCTGAGAATCTTGGTGACAGATTACCGAAGGTGGACTACTCTCTTTATTCAGGTTCTGTTCAAATGAATACCTGTGAGTCACAGAAAGTTAACGAATGAACGGGAGTGAGTAGAAAATATCAAAAGGTATAGAAAGGCTCTTCTAACTCTGCAAGTTCGTTTGAATCAGTTTGACTAATGAAGATTCTCTCCTTTTTTGGGGAGGGAGAGGAGAGTCGTCATAGCATCCGTCTTGAAAAAAACCCATTTGTAATGCTAATGTTTACACTCGTCGCGTATTTATGCTGTAATGATTACTGAAGTTTACAGATGTGGTGAACGGACCGTGGAAGAAGTTATGTAGGAATCTCAGAGAAATCGCGGATGTTATGTAGATAATGTAAACAAACTGGAATTTATAGAGATATGGTAAAGTGAGCTTAAGGAACTTAAACTTTTGATTGTGTAATTGTTACCAAATGTCGCTCATGTGTAGATAGATAGATAGAGAGATAGAAAGATAAAGAGAAAGAGAGAGGGAGAATAGTATACCGATTTATACTTCTATGAACTTATTGCCATAACCACAGGCGAGTTGCCATCTTCACTAACCCCACCGCCTACATCATCACTATCAGCGCGACCACGACTCAGCACGAGTGGCACCAGTTTTCTCAACACCTCCACCTCGACCACCACCATCACCACCACAGCCACCGCAACCACCACCATCTTCACATTCGCCATCATCATTACCACCACTACCGTCTTTGCCAACGTACGAACATTAGCAAGGGGTTCGTGAGAACGCCTTCACTTTCTCAAGGGCCACAGATGCTGCCCTCACAAGAGCGACGATCACTGGGCAGCGGAGAGGCGATTCCCCCTCTGGCCACCGCAACCTCACCTCTTAACCCTTTTGCACGGTTTATCCCGTCTCGTATATCGAGGTTGTGCAACAGTTTCGCACTTAAGAGTCGGAGCTGAGGAAAAAAAATGAAATTGCATGCTTACATTCGTATCTCAAAAGTGGATGAAGAATAATGGGATATAAAGAGAAGTTACATGAGAAAAGAAAAAGAATTTTTGTGCGTAGGTTATGGTGCCAGATAGAAGTAATTACTCGGGTATGGAAATCACGGCAGCCGTGGCCATTGCGAGGAGAGTGGTTCGTTAAGCATCTGTTGACGGTGAGGCAGAACACCTCTCTGCTGTTAAAGTCCCCCCCCCCTTCTTTGTTCTCCTGTCCGTCAACGGGTTATTCAGTACCGCTGGAGCGGACAGCAGCGTTGAACTGAACGGAACCCACATGGAATATGATGTGGGTCACACGGCCAAGTTTGTGGTCAACTGTGGTTTTCTGGACTTCCATAGTCGATGCCAGAGCTCGAATTATATATATATATATATATATATATATATATATATATATATATATATATATATATATATATATATATATATATATATATATATATATCAGGTTATGTAGTTTACGGATGATAAAGATTTTGAGACTGGCGTGCTGTGGACATTAAGGTTCGGGTTATGAGTTGTGAGTGCGAGAGAGAGAGAGAGGTGAGCGTCCGACAGGTGGTGGGTCTCGGCCCCTCGCTGTGGTTGGCTCTGTTGGCTCCTCTGGTGCTAAGAGTCAACAAGGACATAAAACCTGGGTCAAGCTTCCCACAGTCTCTTGCAGGTACTTCCATTCTCCTTCTCTCTTCTGTTTCGGCAGTCATCTTCCCATTCTCTTTCGACCGCTGACAACCTGTAATCTCATGAGCATAACGGTTCGGCCTTTGGGTATGGTGCCCTGACCTTATTGTTCCAGCCCTTAAGGGGTCAGGTCGGAGGTCACGTCGTCGTAGCTCAGGGTAATAGTATCGTCGTGCTAAAGAGGTCGTACCTCCGTGCTGCTGGAGGAGTTAACGACTTCTTGATATAGCAAAGTCTCACTCGCATCAGTGGAAGACAAATTGAGATCGCAGGTTCCATTTGCCGTGTCTGGAGAGAGGAAGGAAACAGTCCACAATGAGGGTTTCATGGCTGACACGGGCCACCAGGTTCGAAGCCTCGGAATCGTACGAACCCCCTCGCAGTGAAGCATGCAAAGGGTCTCCAACCCCGTGAACCTCCGCCGCGGAGACTTTTTCCGACCGTCTTGTCAGCGAGTGTCGGCCAGGACCGGAGGGGTCAGAATTTGCATGGCGCTAAGGACGAGAGAACTATAAATCCCCGCGGAATAAGAGGGGAAAGGGAGATTACGGGAACTCTATGGAGTGTATGGAGATGACAGACGCCCACGGTCCTTGCATGTAAGAGTCGCTTTTTACAGCCGTCGTTGAGAGTCGGGCTCGCTCGCTGTGGGTCTCGCGGGAGGCAGTGCGCCCTGTGTAGTAGGTCACTGCCAACGCTCGCCGCCTGAAGAAGACATGACACTTCACAGGTATTTGACCCACAGACCCAAGAGGGTACACACACACACACACACACACACACACACTTTTGTACCTGTCTCCTTCCATTCCTTACATCCAGTGAGCGATTGCATACTGGTCGCTGCAGCCGTTATTATTAGTCGTCAGTCTTCCGTATATAACGATGAGGTGTTTGCCGAGCGACCCGTACTTCTGAACATCCAGCAGAGAGAGAGAGAGAGAGAGAGAGAGAGAGAGAGAAGGGGGGAGGAGGGCAAGATAAGGCGGTGGTAATGGCAGGTTTCCCGACGCTTGACGGGGACTATCTAGCCGACCCCCTTATGTCCCGACGTTGCTGGGGTCAGGGACGAGGATGGTATCACGTGTGTGTGTGTGTCAGAGGTGGTGGAAGTTGCTAAGGTGGTTGGTACCACGCGTGTGTGTGGCGGAGGGATGGAGATGTTACCAAGCAGGACAGGGGCTCGGAGCCATGCATGCAGGCAGACGCAGTTTTCTGCGTTACTGGTGTGATAATGCAAATAGTAGTGGGGTCATGTGTCTAGTCGAGAGATTATGCTTGTGGTGGTGGGGTTTGTCTGCATAGGTTGGGGTTTGAAATATACTTCACGATAACTTTCGTTCTTTATGCTGAGAAAAAAAGGTATTTGAATAAATATTTTACTAAAGCCTAATATTATATTTCTTAGTCTAATGATGTTTCTCATTTTCAGTAAGTAATCTTTACTACAAAAATATTTTATTTACACACACACACACACACATATACATGGATGATTGTGGCTTCAGTTGTGTATAGCCTTAAATGCACATTAGACGAGATTGAGCAACACTGTAGATATTACGCCGATGATGTATTTTATGTTATATTAATAACAACAGCTAGTGATCACAGGAATACAGGTGCATTATAATGATGATGGACAGTGTTTGCTTTGATGATACTAACTCGATGCGATGGCTCCCAAGGGTCACCCACGACTGGGGTACACACAAGCTTAAGTCCTCTGAGCACGACAACATATTATCACTTGGATTCATCAGACTGTTATTATGAGCATGACTACTTATCACTTATACGCTTGTGAGGCCCCCGTCTCCACCAAATAACATTAATGTCTTTTTTTTTTTTCCCCCGACAGACGTACCCACCAGAGAATACATGAATTCCTCACCCTGCGTGACGTAAGAACTTATCGTAATTACGTAGTGATCCTTAAAGAAAGAGAGAGAGAGAAGACGACGACGACGACGATGGGACAGTCGATTTGCATGAGCAAAAACGCAGTAAGGGACCGACCCTCAGGGTACGATAGTAATAACACAGCGCGTCCTGCCGACAGGCGTGATGCCATGATGCCCGTTTGCTCAGGGCTTCCGACTTGGCGTTTGTTTGTAAATGTTTCATTTCCCCCCCCCCCCCTTTTTTTCTTTTTTCTTTTTCTCTGAGCGATGATCGTTTTGATCCCTCAAACGAGGAATCGTAATCCGCCAACGCTTCAAGATGACTATGATTCACGACTGTTTCATGCATGATTGCATCATCCCCCCCCCCCTAACACACACACACACACACACACACGCACTCAGCCTTGGGAGGAGGACATTGGTTTTGCCATTTCATTTTTTCTTTTTCTTTCTCGCATTTGTAAGTCCCCACATTTTCCTTGCTTCTAGGTCGTGAGATTTGAGTTTCGAGGCGTATACTTTGTTCATTGTTTTACCAGGCACAATAGGCTTTTGGTTCTCTAGGTATTTTTTTTTTTTTTTGGGGGGGGGCGGGATTCTAGCAGATCGAAAATCATTTATATCTGAGTGAAAAAACCTGACAAGAATTAATTAGGGAGAAAATCTAATGTTGAGAGAGTCGCATTTGTTTTTAAAAGTTGGCGTTTGGCGTTCCTAATTTTTCTTCACATTGTTGGTTTGAATATAAAAAAGAATAATTCAGTGTTGAAATGGTCAGAAATACGTCAAAAACGTCGTGCGATTGAACATGGTTTAAATATATTCCATGTGTGTTTCTTACGAAATTATCTCCTCAGCAGTTTATGTACGGGAGAAAAATCATTGACGAATTGTACAAATAGCAAGAGAGAGAGAGAGAAAGAGAGAGAGAGAGAGAGAGAGAGAGAGAGAGAGAGAGAGAGAGAATCATTGCTTAAGAATGATTCCCATACCCCTTTCTCAGCTCTTAAGATTTAGAATACCGAACGCGATCCCATCGTCAACGAAACATGTACGTATCATCGCGAGGGCAAGTGAAACACTGACGATATATATATATATATATATATATATATATATATATATATATATATATATATATATAAAGATGTT
>JAYMFT010115728.1:10967-27535 GCA_038088735.1 Panulirus argus
AAAAACCCCTGCTGGCGATCCACGACCCGAGTAATGTATTATTCCATTAGGCAAATCCACAACCTATTTTAGGTCCATCCGTCAAGCGAAACGGGGAGCTAGAAGGCGGAAGACCCGGCCAGACGGGGAGAGAAACCGCAGAATTAAAGACAGTTGAGAAGACGGGTAAGCAAGAGAAGAAGTGAAGAAGTGATAGAACAAATGGCAGACACAGCGATTCAGAGACATTGCGAATGTGTATCATCTGGATTCCTCTTCTGAGTAGGTGTTTGTCTTTGGCCCAACAGGTCTGCTATATTCTGTCGGTGTGTCTGTTTCTCAGTTTCTCTAGTTTTACCTCCCAGTCTCTCTCTCTCTCTCTCTGTCTCTCTCTGTCTCTCTCTCTCTCTCTCTTCTTTCCTCCAGGTAGGCATTTTGCCTGTGTTCCATCGGGTCTGCTGACTTCGTCTGTCTCTCTAACTTTACCTCTCTCTCTCTCTCTCTCTCTCCAGCCAACAGCAGCAGCAGCTGACCAGCTGCCGCACCTCCTCACCCCCTTCCCCCCAGGGAACCAGCCGTCATGTAAGACATGATTTGACATTTGCTATGGTATTAGCGTCGTTTTGTATGTACGAACGGTAATACTTGTATCGAAGGGCCTTGAGCAAGGGTGCTTGCCATGAGTAATATAAATCTTTAGCCAGGGTGCTTACTCTGAACATTAATCCTTTCCTAGGGAGCTTGATCACAGTAATATTAATCTTTAGGACAGGTTCTTGCTTAGAGTAATATTAATCTTCAGCTCATAGTAACATTAATCCTCGGATAGAGAGCTTGATCCGAGTAATATTGATCTTCAGCGAGGGTCCTTGCTCAGAGTAGTATTAATCTTCAGCTCAGAGTGATATTGATCATGGCTCATAACCTCAGGAGAACTGCTCTCAGTCGAGATTACTTCCTTCAAACAGTACCAAAGATTACTGAGGATAATGGCATGAATGGGGTATATTGCATTTAATGACCCAAATAGAGCCTGTTTTACTCTATACTTCAAGCTATATACAGCGATATATTGAGGGTGCTGTGCGATACAGCGATATTTATGCGATGCAGTAGCGGCCCGGTGGTGTAATAGAGTCGTATGATATACAACAACGGTAATAAAAGCCTTTTATGTTGCTATGTAGACAAGAACAATTGTGGGATTATATAATATGTATATAGGCAACGTCTTTTTGTGCGGTTCAAACATGAATAAAAATGCTCTTGAAGAATCTTGAACTGTTGGAAATAGATAAAAAAAAAACTTGTATTGATGGTCAGAAAGTCAAAAATTTTTGAACGGTTTCTTCCACGTTTCAGTTCTTTAATGCTTACTTTCACTGCACAGGAAATTTCACCACATTTTTGGAATTTTACACTTTTTTCCCCCAATTTTCTTTACGTTGCTGGGGAACTCACTGGACACGGTAAAGACAGATTTACGTCTCGTGTTTTTTCCACAGTATAGGTCTAGTTGCAGATAGCCTTGTCATGGACCACCAGGTCTCCTGTTATCATGTCCTTCCCATGCACTCCCACGCCACGTAGGCAACAAGACACTGACCTCTGTGTTAGTAGGGGCGGCGTGCCCTACAGCCCCTCCATCCCCTCTCCCCCCCCCGTTTAGGAATGAGGCCACCAAGACTACGGAAAAAAATTAACTAATCATATATATTCACGAACATTAAATTAATCAAAACTATATAGTCTAGGATGAGTAATCATTCCATTTATATTTTTTTTCCTTCTTAGACTGAAAACTGGTTGAGAATCTGCTCTATTGAGTGATATATTATAAGAGAAATAATCAGTTTTAAGCACGCACGGTCTTTCAGCTTTAGGGTAGCGATATGGTCTAGCAAAGGGCCGGCACAAGTGGCCCACTCGGCTAATGTTGAAATACCTTGATTGCTACTTATACATCCGCCCGACTATAATTACCGAAGACAGAACACCCGCTCGGGGTTACCACCTCACTGATCGGAACGCGTTGCCAGTTAGATTACCGGGCGAGTAGACGTTCCATTTGAGGGCCTGGCTACCTGATGCCTATCTCCGTACACAGGCTAAAGTCCTTAACCGGGGTCAAGTCTTAGGTTAAAGTTTATGTTAAGAATTAATGCCAGAAGAACTCAAGAAGAGTAAAGGGAGGAGAGGAAATGTAATCTGAGAATTTGGGAGGAAGTGAAAAATCTGCTTATTTTTGCATAGGGTCAGGATCTGCCTGGGCGCCTAACGGGTCTTTATGAGAGAAACTCGATTTAGGATTCTAGAATAAGTACAAAACCAAAATGGATATTGGATATTCAGAACTCTTTTTCTCATTCAAGTATCGAGGAATGCATCCCGAAGAGAATGGGTAGTAGACTGGTGTGTCTGAAGTTCGCAAGACTAGATGAGAAGAACAGCTTTTGTCGCTCTGTAACGAAGAGTCAGCGAGAGAGACGATGATCTATACCAGAGAGCTGATCGTATGATTAGTTGTATCTTTGGGAACACGTACGGTGGTGCAGGGAAATGTGATGGCGTTCCCTCAGAACACTGAATATGTTCTGTGGTTGTGAGTAACTTTATGGTCGTTTCGTGGAACAAATCCGTGCCTCCCTCCGCGAATCTAATCTATAGAGCAAATACATGAACAATAATTCGAATACAGACGGGATGTGCTTCCCACTGGGACACTAAAGACCTTTATGAGGTGCAAAAGATCATAGTTGTGGAGGAGAAAGTAGTACTTTTCGTAGAATGACCTCAACTGCATCTAGACCATTGACCTTCATAAATCTTACGTGTTACATATTTCCAAGCCTTTACATTGGTCAGTCTTAGGTGTGAAATAATTTTCCAATCTTTCAGTCAACAAATTATATCGTGTTTTCAAAGCTGTGTATATAGCGGTGTTGTTATATGAGAGGTAAATGTGGTGTTTGTTATACGAGTCTTTAGGGAGGAGGTAGACCCCAGGCCAACACTCTCACACTTGGCTGGATTTATTGAAGTTTTCAAAGTCATTCGCAATATACTTTGACTTTATTGTCCTTAACGTGGGAAAATATTTAAATGGATGGAAGCCGAAAAAAGAAAAATAATCCGTTTGTAAAGATGAAATGATAGGGTTTTTCACTTAGTTCTTCTTACAAGGAAAGTATACGGCCTTTGGTACTATAGCTGGGTGAATAGCTACTGGCCACACGTACTAAAAAGATACACGACCATTGGCACTATAGATGGGCGAGTACTGCATCAGTTTATAGCCACTGGGACGATAGATGGATGAGAAGCTAAACAGTACTTCGTTTACAGTCATGGACACTATACCTGTATGAGTAACCAACAGTACTGGAACACAGTAAGGCCATTGACGTGATAGCTCAATGAGTTGCCGAGCAGTATTGGAAAAGTCCATGACCACTGGGACGATAGCTGGGTGTATAGCAAACCAGTACAAGAATATTGTATGGCCATTGGCACGATAGCTGTACGAGTAGCCAGACAGTATTGGAAAAGCATACGGCCACGGGAGAGATAGCTGGACGAATAGCCAGGCTACGCAGTACAGTCGGCGGCTGCCGGTACAGAACAGGGCTACTGGTAGTAAAGGTAAGTAGCCAGGACATATGATACGGCCATTATGTCGACTATTACACGAATGGCACAAATAGCTTTATTTTCTATCCCCCCTGCACAGAAGAACCGTCAAGATGAGTCATGAGATACATCGTATCTACCTTTGCTCTGCAAGCGCTGCCTCTCCTGAAGGTGGACCACTGGAAGGACCTGTTCTCTCCTGCTGGCGACGTTATACAACACCTTGAGACTCGACGCGGCGCGCCGTCCCGACCGCATCTTGTTTTTGTTGTGAATGGAGTGGAAAGACCGAGGGACGATTTGACCTTTGTTACAGAGGGGTTCAGTCCGCTGAAATTTGTGCAGGTCTTGTCGAGGCGCTCGGCCCTTTTGATGCAAATCAGTCGCAAGCACGAGACCGAGACTTGAATGAGTGTCTCTGTACGAAGCTAGTCTTCGCATCAGCCCTTGGGAGAAAAGACTTGCGTCGGCTCTGATTTTCAGAGACGCTTCTGACGATACATTTGTATACAACAGGCTAAGGACTTCCTTTGAGGGCAGAGGTCCTCCCCCCAGACACGTGAGTCATCGTTCTCAACTTGTGATGCTGAATGAACCGGGTGAGTCACCGAGACTCGTGATTACTGAATAAGTGAGGTTTCATCTGCCCTAACAAGCCCGATGTTTATGTTCGGTAAATTTTGAATGGACAGGCGGAGAAGATTAATTCCAAGCTGTGATCATTATCAGCCAGTTTTCCCAGTGAAATAAATATTAATTAATCAATTGAGGCACGAGCCGCTATGCCCTAAGCTGTGAGCGATAGCCAGGCTTCGATATGCCACTACGTATTAGGCAACTTAAGAGCAGCGTTTGTCATGGGTGACCATGAGAAATGAATTATTATGAGACAAGAGGTGTGTGTGTGTGTGTGTGTGTGTGTGTGTCTTCGTCTTCACGGCGAGTGATACCTCGAAGTACATTCTTCCTTATGTGCATCGACAGAAGGAAGAGCTTTGCCGTCGAACTCTCCACAGCTGGTGAAGTCGACCACCTTTCAGTCCCCTTACGATGGTGATCTAGAAAGAGACGAAATGTAGTTGTGGGTGTTATCCAGGAGGCAGGAGGAAGTGCTAGACAAACCCTCTGTCGTGTACCACGAGTCTTTACGGCTTGATGAGACGCATCGATAAGTGGGGAGGCTGGTGAGTGTCACCCGCCGCTCCACGCGACGTTCATCCTACACCCGGTTATCGGGCAAAGCTCGTAGCCCTGTTATAAATCCGAGAAGCCCAGCGTATCCTGCGCGGGGGCGCCGCCCCAACACACCTCCCGTGGAGGAGCTGGTGGGGTCTCCTCGCTGGATATGTAGGAGGAGGAAAGGTTTTTCGGAACGAGTAGATGAAGAAGAGGGAAAAGCCTTTATCTAACGTTTCCGTACGTCTTGTGTAATCTAGCTCTGACCGAGGGTAAGATGAACCGCGCCGGTTCTTAGAGACGGATGCAAAATAAGTCATAATTCCCCGAGAACGCGATAACTGCGCGTCATTTGCATCAGTCCCCGTGTAGTGCCAGAGGTGAGTGTGTGTGTGAGTGTGTGCGTGCCTCGCTGCTCTCCAAGCTTTTGAATTACAGTGTTCGCGGAACGTTTAATTAAAGCTTGTCCCAAAGAACGTATTGGTCGGGATGATGACTGAGGCGAGTGTACACACCCGCTGGTGTGATGGCTTGTACGTACCAAAAGCAGGTGCGCCGCAGGTCCTGGTTTGAAGTTGAAAGGTCATGTCTTTTCCCTGGAGATCTGCTGTGTTTTGAAGAGATGTAAAGATACGCCAGAGAAAGTTACGGCCGGCCGGAGTCTTACATTGTGAGCATTATGGTATTACAAGGTTATTATTGTACTTCCCCGGAACCCAATGAGTTAAATGTCCGCTGGACGAGTCGTAATTGTTGGGCATTTGATGGGTAATGGTTGCGCGTGGAGCTGGTGGCCCCTGGCTTAAACGAGGTCAGATGAGGTTAGCCAACAGCCTTGCTTCCCTTCACTGAACTGACCCAGCAATTAGTCTTGACCTCGCGCCCCACCCCCCCCCCCTCTCTCCCCTCCAGCCTCCCCCTTCAAGCCCCCCCCCTCCCCCCTCCCCTGCCGTTCCCCCCCTTGCCACACTCGCCTGACCTCCTGTCCTTGAGAGCAGGATTTTGAACGTATAATCTGACAGTCGGTCTGAGTTATGATGTGGAGGGAGTCTTGGAGGAACTAAAGGTGGTGAGCCCAAGCACTTAGTACCTCGGGCCAGTGTATATAGTCAATCTGGAACGTCGTCGCCACACAGCGTCTGCAGAACCCTCGACTTTGATATCAAACACTGCCAAAAATCATGCGATTTTTTTTAACTTGAATATTTCAGGTTCTAATAAATTTCAAATTTTTTTCTGTTATACATTCTCTACAAATCAGATTATCTTAAAAATCATTCTTCTTTATTGCCAAACTTTCTCAAACGGCTCATTAACCTGATGAGCGAAACTCACACTTCCTTCAAAAGGAGTGCAGGCTTTATGACCGTACCATATATATATATATATATATATATATATATATATGTGTGTGTGTGTGTGTTTCCCGTGATTAAATAGATGGACCGAACACACACGAATTTAGATAACCCACCCATGATTTCATGATCCAGTTCCTACCATTACTCACACCTCCAAGGATTTTGTGAGTCACACACACACCACACTCTTGAGCTTTCACTCATGTTACATTGTGGCCTTAATTGGTTCATTAACTCCCGATGCAGGTGTAGGGGTTACGGAGAAGGGTCATTAGGTGATAACTCTGATGACTTAATTACGGAAATTATGTCAGTCAGTGTGGTTTTACGAGAGAGCAACGAGTTTAGTTCCTGTAGCGACTTGGGCGGACGGAGGAGGGAGAGGGAGAAAACGGAACTGCAAATAACAATACATTTTCTGTGATTTAGAAAAAAAATAGGATTTTTTTTTTGTCCTATCTCTCCTGACTTTAATGAACTACTAACTTTTTCTACTCATTGCATACCTCATCGAGGGACGAACCTCATTATTTCATGAGTTTTTTTCCTCCGTCATGTGATGGGTTTGCTTATGAATGCATCACTGATGTCGGGTGGTATAGATAAATACCATTTTGGAATGTGGGGCTCGTACTCATTACTCAAAACCCTAAGAATCGTCATTAAATAGTTCATCAGTGGCAAGAGTCAGGGCAAATAATAGAAAGGTGAACTGGCCATTATCATTTTGCGATACAGATAATCTGTGTAAAACGATAAAGACACATGGTTTGTGTAAAGCCACACGTCACACCATGATAAGAAATTATCCAGAGTCTGCCCAGTGTCATGGACGCGAGGCTTCTTGAGTTTTTACGACGTTCACGTAGCATGAATATATCCAGAGATTTATATATGTATACATTTCGTCCGACCGCTTCACGTATGGTTATCGGTCTGGCGTCTGATAACAGCGCCAAAGGCTGACTCCAGGAGATCGCTGGTGTGGCGAATATATTTTCCTTGGTGTGAGGGAAACAAAGAATTCTCCCCGACCACCCCCCAAGCATCCGGATGACATACGATGCCCGACAAAGACTGCAGAACGGTCAGGCCATCACCTCCACCTCCTCCTCCTCCTCCTCCTCCTTTTCCTCTTCCTCCTCCTCCTCCTTTTCCTCTTCCTCCTCCTCCACTATCTGAATAATCACGAGCCTCGTTACAGAATGAAAGAGAGGTAAGGCGACCGCTCACGAACCCTGACACAGAGCGAGAGAAAATCGAAGCTGAGGTCTCTATTCTTCCAGGCTCGAAGTACAGAAAAGAATTGTAATGTGTTCTTCGAGTTCGCCAACAAATCAGACGAGGTTCCTCATCTATATTTCTGACGTACATATAGCAAAGAAGGTATCGCACTGGGGACGAATTTTGTAGAATGAAGATATACGTAGGTGGAGGTGAGTGTTGGCACTTCACAACAAAGGTCTCTAATATATCCCTACACTCGGACGAGCTTTCGCCTCTCAGGCAGAGGCTAACGTTAGCGATCATCGCGGAAAAAATCTTAAGATTTATCACCAATGAGTTCATGAAAGCTAAGTGTTGTCAAGCGTTATGTGAGATTGAGGAAACGTATGTCTTTTGGACTCGGATGCCAGTGAGCCACATTGTTGGTGAAGCAGACGGAGATCACAGCGCTCTAGACCAAGGAGAGAGAAACTTGACAGTCACAGAAGTGCTCGCTCCCACTAGGCCGCCCAGCCGTCTCTAAAGGCTCCCCTATAACCAGGCGTAGGTACACCTCCCTGGTCGGTGGCTGCCCAGGTGGACAGAGAGGCAAAGAGGATTCAGTTCATATTGAAGCCAGATGACCCTAGGAAAAGCACTCGTCTCGGGCAGTAAATGAGAATTTTACAGTTGTGTTCCTTGAGGTCGAACAAAGAGAGGACCCCCAGGTACAACCTTCTGATCAGTTCCAGTTCATCGTGAAAATACAGGAAATCGTACTTTAGATACCGCGAAATCTCGCCCGTACCCCAGTAAGCTGCCACTGCCGACGACGACGACGAGGTAGAGGAGGAGGACGACGAGGACGAGGAGAAGTTATCTGCAGAAGGCGATGTATACAAATGCTCGCCATTGGTATGGAAGGAGGCGAGAGTAGGGGGTTCTCTCAGGAGGCAATAAGGCGTCATCCATCCAGGACTGACCGCAGGTATCTGATATGCATAACCTGGCTGACCTTGCGGGATTCGACGCGGCTTTGGTGGCGACGCGTGATGCTCTTTTGTCTCAACGCCAAGGGTGATTGAGTTGCGGCCTTTATCCTCCCGGTCTCGCTGCCATTCTCGAGTTAATGACACTAAATGAGCACGGCACGACGCATCCCCCACAATGCCGTCTTTGTAAGACCCCGAGGGTCGAGATAAGGGACTTAGGCAGCGCATAACTGCAGATAACGCGGTAATGCCCCAGTACCTTCAGACAATGCAAGGGCGGGTGTGAAGATTGCCTCGTGCTGCCCGCCCAATCGCAACCCGCCTTGCATGGCCGTCCGGGAACTCCAGAGCGACCCCGAGGGAGGAAGAAGGAAAAAAAGAATAAGTTCCCAACTCCTTAAAATCACCTTCGTCTAAAGATGAATTTTTATTTCTTTTTTTTTTTTTGGAAAAGGATCGTGTTCGGAAAATTTGCATCTCCCTTTACGATAGGTTTAGAATGCCTATTAACGACATAAGCATCGTAAATTGAAGGGAGTCATAATGGCGGCGGAGGGTTATTGTGGGGGCGAAAATTTATGGTTTATCGTGAAATTACGCGTCTGTCACGAGGGTGTCTGCCCCGGAGGACTGACCACAGCCCCGAGCTCTCTCTCTCTCTCTCTCGGCCCGGGAAATTATGTGCTGTCGCCATTGTTGCCCCTAATATTTACCTGAACCCACGCGTGTTCATCATCTTCTGGCGGGTTGCGGAGTTGGCTGACCCTGGCTGGGTTTGGGGAGGGGGGAGGTCGTCTTCTCTGAGGCTTTATATCACCCCGGATCGTCGACATTCCTGGCCTAGAGGTTCACTGGCTTCCTCCACTTGGATCGTCGATATACTTGACTTTGGAGGCTTTTCACTGTCACAGATATGGATCTTCGATGCACCCGTTTAGGAGACTGGTCCACTGGCTTGTCTCTCTTAGATCTTGAACTCATGGAACCAGTAAACTAGATCGTCGATATACCTGGCTTGGAGACTGCTCACTGGATTGTCGACATATCTGGCTTCGACCTTGCTAACTAGCTCATCTCGCATGGATCTTCGACACATCTGGCTTGGACCCTGCTCGGTGGCTTGCCTCACAGGGATCAACCGACCAAGAGGACTGTTGGCAGACCTAGCCAATCGAGTCGCATCAACTCCTCGACGTACTCGATTTACCAGTTCGTAAAGCCCATCGTTTGATTGTTGGTTCATATGTATCATCAAAATCTCGAATCGTTTGAATCATTATGAATCACTGCTTCACCTCTTCTTGGCCCAAGTGGTGTTTATAGTTTAGCTGAGTTGTGAATTTGTGTAATCTATCGTCAACTTTCATCATATGTGGGCCTAGATTTAATCAGTTTACTGGTCTTATCAACTCGTCTGAGTTCTTGGTCTACTTGTCTTGGCGTCTTAGCCAGCCACACCAGGACCCTCACTAGCCCATCAACCCTCACGATGGACTTGAATCCCCCCAAACACAAGTGTTCAGAAATCTTGGATGTTGAAGCTCTCTCTGCATCTCAGTCACCAGGTCAGCTTTGTGAACACAAAATTTAAGTTTGGGAAAAATTCATGGGCCTAGGTGTTCTAGTGATCCCCATGATTGAAAATAAGTCTTGTAGGTGCTTGTTCACTTAGTTATAAACAAAGACTATGAAAGGCTCTTTGGAAGAAAAATCTTTATAATCATAAGGCTTCAATAAAGCCATGACCGAACAATTGGGTAGTAGGAAAACATACTGTACGTGTCGAGGATCAGTTCAGTTTATGTCTGAAATTTAAGAGGAAGCGGAGATTCATTTCACTCGTGACTAGGATAATTTAGAACCATTTTAATGTCACATTGATGATTTAGATGCAGTTTTACGTTACGAAGATGATTTAAACCCATTTTGCATTAATAAGAGTTATAAAATCCAGATCTTTGTCATTTGGACGATGCAGAATAATTTCTCTTCAACTGGTTGAGTCAGACTCATTTCTATGTTATCAGAATAATAGAGTCCCATTTTTTTTGTCATGTGGACAATTCTGACCCATTTTTGGGTTAATGGGATGACTGAGACCCATTTCGTTGTCATTAGGATGATTTAGTCCCATTTCTTAGCCATTTGGACGATTTAGTTGCATTTATTTAACCCAGAGATGATTTACGCCATTTTTTAACGCAGGTGAATATGAACCTGTAAGCCTTTTACAAGACTGGACAACTCCCATGGCAAGGATGAGTCTGGAAGACGCTTCAAAGTTACGTTTGCGACCGCAAGGAGGCGGGATAGAGACAGTCACTTGAGGGAGCACATTGAGGACGACAAGGCTCTAGAGAGACTGGTCTCTGCAGGCCATATATATATATATATTCTTAATTACCAAGTGAAAATATATGTAGTCCATACCGCAACATCTTTCGTGATCACAGACTGAAGAAAGTACACAACAGTACAAGAATAGTGGATCCATTTCACAATTGCTATAAACAAATTGTATCTAACGCCAAGAACATACCTGAGCAACGAAAAAGTGCAAGAAAAAGGGGTGGGGGAGATAACAAATACAGAAATGACTAACAGATCAGAATTTGTAATAACTTACAGCCAAGGATGTAATTGCCAAGAATTAAGTAGGGTTTTAAACTTGCAAGAAATTACGATTTATGACCGTCCGACCTGTATGCCAAGGGTTACTCCCGGGGTGTTTACAGAGTGTCGTAACAGTGGGCCGTTGGTTTGAGCAAGGTACGGTCTCAGGGTCATACTCTGCGCCTGAATACGTCGGGGCAAAAATAGAAATGTTGGTCTTATTTCAGCGTGTTTCCATTTATGGCGCGAAAGTACCTCGGTAAATAACATCAAGGGTCGAAGAGAGGTGCATTAGGCGACGTTAGGTGGTGTATTCAAGGCGTACGAATGCGAGTGCAGCTAGGGCAAAACGGATCGGTGGGTACGCGCTAATACTGGGTGGGCCGTAAAGGGGTCCGCAGAAGAGATTCGAGTGGCCCGTGGAGGGTACACAGAGGACCTATATTCAGGGTACGGACAATACGCCACTCCTCCTCTCCTCCTGCAGTGTACAGATACCCGGACAGAAATGTGGAGTGCATTTCCCTCTCTTTATGTCCGTCTGTATACGCCTTGTACTAGCTCACCCTCGGAGACACCAATGCACTCCGATGCCCACAAGGCGGCGCGCTGTGTCCATTGGCGACCCCCTGATAGAAATGATCGGCTGTCATGGCGTGAAAGTCAGACACGTTTTCGCACACGAGTATGAATACCTCCTCAAGCACGCAGGTGTGCAGGGGGAACAGGTCTGCCTTTCGTAGTCAGGAAGAGAGAGAGAGAAACACACACACAAATAGCCTGGGAGTAAGAAAAATATATTGGCCTTTCAACTTCGAAAGAAGCACAGCAGTTTATTTGTGGGTGTGTGTGTGTGTGTGTGTGTGTGTGTGTCCTGTACACACACGAACAAAGACACGGCTAAATAAACACACACACACACACATACACACATAAAGGTTGGAAAATCAGTGACGTACAAAGTACAATAAGGGAACAGTCAGGATGATGAAATGTTAACCATATAATGTCGTGGGAAGATTGCCAAAATGAGTTCAGCTGAAGAGAAACGAAATAACTAAACTGGGACCCTCACAGAGATGAAGGTACATAAGAGATACAAGCTCTTCGACCATATATATATATATATATATATATATATATATATATATACAGGAAATCAGCTTATTACTGAGCACTCTATATAGAGGCACCGACACCCCCGTAACACAGAGTCTAGTGTTCCTGTATGGCAGCATGAAAATTGAACATGTCACTTGTGGGACCCGATTTGGGATAAGGCAGCAAGTTGGGCTTCAGATGAAATATGTTTTGAGTGAGGAAGTGCCTTCGGAGAAATAGAGATCGAGGATACATGGGGAGAACTTCAATGAACAATATATATATGTATATATATATATATATATATATATATATATATATATATATATATATATATATATATATTTAGAAAGAGTAAGTGGCTTGCTTTAAATACTAGGAATGCAACGCCTTTATACCATATTATGAGAGTCTTACCAAGTACCGGGTGACGGTGGCTGAGTGGTTATAAGTAGCCTACCTCCTAACCCAGTAGCTTCAAGTTCGAACCCGGCACCCTGCGTAGTCATCTGCTTAAAGAAGCTGCAAAGAGACGGACCAGACTGAAGGAGTGGTAAATTATGACAACACTGGTAAATTCAAAAGCCTGTACAATATGGATACGAGTTTGCAAGGTCCCTTATGTATATGTATATATGCTCGCCTCTCGTGCTTCACCAGATAGCATCAAGAGCAGATGAAGCACCTCACTTGGCCCCTTCCCTGTGTACCTGTTGATACCAAAGGTATTGGACCCACTCCCGCCCACTCATGGTCTCCTTCCACTACACGCAGGAGATACATGGGTAGTATATGCATATATTTTGTTGTTTTCTCCCCATGTCCTTAGGGATATATGCATACGATTTGGATATGAAGGAAAGTAGGTCCACACACACACACACACACAAACGGCAGTGCAGATGCATAAATACCCTCACGCGTCTCGTCAGGATCATTTCCCATGACCGTCGTGGCGTAGCCAACGGGGACAGGGTATCCATCTCCAGGCCAGACCAGCCAGACCGTCTTGCCCCACCACCTGCCGTCGGCCGACCCACCACCACCACCACCTATATTCACGGAATTATTATCCCAGGGAGAAGAGGAGAGGGTAACCCACCCTTGATAACCGAGGACTTCCACGGCCGTGTTAACTTATGGGGGCGCGAGATAAGGGTCCTGAGAGGCCCCGGACTGTCGTGATATGTAGTCTTGGGGTTCATTTTTGCCAGGCGCCCTCGCGGGTTTACCAGCGGGCGATGTATTTCGTGAGGTGACGCAGGCGAGCGGTTTATGTGATGTAAGCAGGTTATGAGACCTCTGTCACAGCGTTACTCATGGGTGTATGCAGATTAGATAGATTTATCCCATCGGGGAAAATTTAAAATGTGTGGATTTTAAACGCGAGCGCATAAACGCCAAATAATCACCTGTACTTTTATAAGTCCGAGGCAGTGCTTGAGTCTACGAAGTTATTTATGTCGAGACATATTTGTGTATCGGAAGAATCAGAAACTTTGAAGGCGAAAATATGATTTTGATCAGCAACGATAGTACTACTACTATAATTACTACTGTTATTGCTACTACTAATAATAACAGTGATAATGATAATAATAGTAGTAGTAATAATAATTATAATAATAATGAATAATAGTAATGATAATGATAGTAGTAATGGTAATTATATTAATGATGACAGTAATGTTTCCCCACCTCAGAAGTAACACAGGTTTATCCCACAGTGTTCCGTAGCATTTCACATTCAGTACTGGTTCATCAGGCTACCTCCACTAAGTTTCTTTCTATTTTCTCTCTTATATATATTTCATTCGTCTTTTCATATATTTCCCCTCTACATATTGTCACTTCTTTTGTCTCGTCTTGTAAATCAAAGAGACTTTAAGTGTTTTTGAACAAGCTGTTTGGAATATTGTGTCGACAGAAACCACCACCCAAACCCATGCTGGGGAAATTCGATGCGCAGT
This sequence comes from Panulirus argus, assembly GCA_038088735.1. Classification (NCBI taxonomy): domain Eukaryota; kingdom Metazoa; phylum Arthropoda; class Malacostraca; order Decapoda; family Palinuridae; genus Panulirus; species Panulirus argus. The sequence continues at coordinate 24,996 of JAYMFT010115728.1, forward strand.
CGCTCAAATAAGCGCTGAGAAGAGAGTGAGTGTCGCTTGGTGCCAACACCTGGAACTTGCAGTTGGTGTTCTCTCGGCTCTTGCGGAGTACAGATGGTTCAGATGATGGATGAAGGCAGAAGTGCTGCCCAGTGAGGTATATTAAGTTTGTCTGGTTCTCTTAAAACGGACACAAGGTCACTGCATCCCCGAGATATCATAGAGGATAGGAAATTGGGTGGATGGTGAATCGGTTTCTGTCTCCATGAGTTCTGTCTTGTATCTGATCGAGTCATTTCATATATTATGTGAATAAAGGGGCATCACATGTAACACGAGTAATTCGGTATACATCGGGTCTTAGACCTGTCATGCATTCTTTAGCGTCGATGCAAATTGCCGCAGGTACTCTGGAAGTCAGAGTCGCTGGATGGAGTCGACAAAACGAAAGGCTCTTGACAAATTCAAGAGACGGAGCAAGGCGAAGCGCTACACACCTTCGTCAGGAGACGGTTTCACTAACATAACCGTAACATCTTCAACGTGGTCAACTAAAGGGCTTATCACGATATCATGTCAGTGTATCAGAACCTACCACCTTCTTGTCCCTCCAGTACAAGAAGGTCTTACCAGCATCGTCCCCAGCGCATTAAAAACCTCAGTCCTTCATTTACGCGAGAAACAGCAGAGGTGTTACCAATGAGAGTACACTAAAAAAAGGACAGATAACAAAAGACCTTGTATTCTATAAGGAAGTTATCCTCTGGAGGATAGCTGTAGTAGCCTAATCTAGCATGGATCTTTTCCACATGTAAAATTTAAGATGCAGTCATCAGTGCACTTGCCTGTGGTATCAGATGTAATATATTATCAGAATATATATTCTCGAGTGAGGTCCAGTGACACCAGCCCTTGAGGAAAACTCGTCCCCGATTGCATATTCAGCAGAGGTTATGACCATTAACCACTGCTTTTAGGATGTGATTACCAAGATAAATCTCAATTAGTTGCAGGAAATTTCCATCCATCTCCAGACGTTTATAGCTTGGATACAAACCCTTTATGCCAGGCTTCTCAAAAGCCCTGGGTAATATCTAGGGCTATGACACAGCTGCCGTATCAACGTGCGAGGGAATGATTCCATGTGGAAGACGTCTTAAGCACTGAATCACCCGTGTCTGTATCACGACTGAATCCATAAAAGGGTCTGGTCTCTTAAGCAAATGATTGTCCTCTGTTTCTCAACCGTTTAGAATAAGGTTCTGTTTTTTTCGTATCCGTTGCCAGTAGCGGTGAGAGTAGTGTTAATGGTGTCTATAATTTCCCACTAATGAGTTGCTCTTATACAAAGCCACTGGTCGTGTGCGCCTCCGGTTGTGCGGCCTCTGTCGTTGCTCTTCTGTCCAGAAAAGACTCGCAGAAAGTGCTGCACAATCTTAAAGAATAAATTGTGCTAATTCTATCAGTCGTCTCAGAGCTTCATCGTCTTCATCAGTAAGGTGCCTTCTGCTTTGCCATTCTGTCTCTACCACAAGTAACATCTATTATTATTATCATTATTATTATTATTATTATTATTATTATTATTATTATTATTATTACTATTGTTATTACTATCATTATTATAACTATTATTTATTATTATTATTATTATTTTTATTATTATTATTATTATTATTATTATTATTATTATTATTATTATTATTATTTTTGTTATTATCATTATTATCATTATTATTATTATAATGATTATTTTATTTGTATGTCACTTATATTGATCTGGGGAATACATACAACAGAGTTGATAGACTTGCAATTTTTAAGATGCTATGAATATATGTTACAGGAGGAAAGCTTTTAGAAGCAGTTAGGAATTTTTATCAAGAGAGTAGGTTATTTATGTGAGTAAATAGAAGGTGAGTGGTTCTGTGTGAAGGTGGGTTTGTAGCAGGGGTATGTATGTCCCGTGGCAGTTTACTGTAGTTATGGTTGGGGTGGTGAGGAAGATGAATGCAGGGGTGTGCTGAAATGGAGAATATGTGTAAGGAAATGGTGATTTAAGAGAGTATGCATGTCAGACTTAGAAGGAACAGGGAAAAGGGTGAAACCAAGGAGGAGGTGGAAGGATGGAGTGAAATATGCTTTGAAAGCTTGGGGACCTGAACATGCAGGATAGTGTTAGGCATGCAAGGGATAGAGAGAATTAAAGTTATGTGGTTTACAGGGGAAGATATGTTGTCAGTAGGTTGAACCAGGGTGTGTGAAATAATTAGGGGAAGTCACAGAAACATCTGTGAGGCCTGCTCTCAGATTGTGGGCTCTGGTTTTGGTGCATTATATATGACGGTGTGGATGTGAGCGAATGAGGCCATTTCTTTGTCAATTTATGATGCTACCTTGCTAGCACAGGAAATGGTAAATGTGTGAAAATAGATTATTGTTGTTATTATTATTATTATTATTATCATCAGTCAGTGGGCTGAGCCAGGGCATATGAAGCGTCTGGGGTAAACCACGGAAAGGTCTGTGGGGCCTGGATGTGGAAAGGGAGCTGTGGTTTC
>JAYMFT010115729.1:0-13396 GCA_038088735.1 Panulirus argus
TATATATATATATATATATATATATATATATATATATATATATATATATATATATATATATACACACATATACATACACCTTGCCTGAGCCAGGTACCCATTTTATCAATCATCCCCTTGGGGTGGATGAACAGCTGTGGTGACTGTAGAACTACTGCCGAAACCAAGATTCGAACCTATGCACTTGACCCTGGGCTTCCCGTGCATGCGTCATGGTCAGGAATGCTCACCACTATACCGCTCTAGACTACCTTCTTTGGCATTGTTGTAGTCCTTCAGCTTGAGGTTACAAAGTGAGAGAAAGTCACCATTGGTGTGGCTTTATCAATGTCAGGAGATGAGAGTATAGCATTATCAAAGAACCTCTTGCCTCAGTGGAGTCCATAATGTACCTGCTGCTGAGTTTAGGGCACCCTTGGAACTGCAGAAGCCTGTGGAGAAAGGGTCCTGGGTAACACCAAGACCATTGCAGAAAGAGGTCCTAGGGTAATTATCAACAAATAGGATAATTATAAACAAATTGATGTACATTCTTTTATTATCAACCAGACATTCCCAGTCACCAGTCCTTTTTCAACAGACAGCTTGAAAGTTGTGCACCACTTTGAGGAACACCTTGCCTCCCTCCCCCAATTATCCCATCAACTGCCACATCAACCAGTCTTGCAATCAAATCTCCCATAACTTACATTATATATCCTGCATCAGAATTGTTGATGCAGTCACTCAGCCCTTCCCAAAATTGTTCCTCTCTTCCTCACTCCTCTTACAAGAAGGTGCATAATCTCTTACAGTCACTCATTTCTTGTAATCTACTTAGAAATCCATCCATATTAGTTTGGAACTCGTATATTTTTCAACCTGGTATTCTCGCAACTTCTCATTTGGAAGAAGTGCCACCCACTCCTTTGTTCTCACCTACACATTTGCCTCCAGAGTTACCCCTTGGGCATTTCCAGACCATTCTATCCCTTCCCTTTAAGCTTAGTTTTGTTCACAGCCAGAACATCTTGGTTCCTCTCAAGAAAGATACAGTTTAAGCAAAAAGTCATCTCAGCCCCCCCCATATATTTTCAGAAGGCGCTACATGTTGAAGGTTTATCGTGGGTACTAGCATTTATTCTGTCAAGGTGAAATCATCATACATCTGGTTGCTGTGACCGGTGTTTCTAATGGTGTGAGCACCAGCAATTCGCCTCACTGTGTCTCAGATGCACTGACATACTTAGAGCTTCCTTGCTTTACCATGATTTGTATGCCATTAATTATATGTAAGTTATTTACCTCCACCACACTATTACTATCCATGGGTGTACCCAATGGAGACAATGTAAGAGAAAGAGGGAAAAGGAGCACAGAGTGATGCACCCACCACAGGTAATGGGTGAATAAGAACTGAAGGTAGTGGGACCCACGTGATCATATACATATGGGAACTCCATTGAACAAAAGAACTTTGAGAAACATTAGGTATAACGAAGGTAGTAGGACCCACGTGATCATATACATATGGGAACTCCATTGAACAAAAGAACTTTGAGAAACATTAGGTATAACTGACACAAGGATGGTATTCCTGGGTTAATCATATCTGTCTGTCTATTTATCTATCTCCGATGGCTTTTCCCTTTGGGAATTCGCTCAAGGGGATGGTTATGGCAAAAGAGTCTGCTTATCTAATGAACTCCATTGCCATTTCGTAGCCTTTAGTGTTACTCCATTAACAGGCTACTGGCAGAGCGCATCTTTAATGCAATATTTTCAGAGGCTCCTACCTAATGCTCCTGCCAACTATCTCAATCTAATGTGTCTACCTAATGTTCCTTACATTTTATATTAATCATAACAAAGTTACCATATAGGTGGTGCTTATGAAAAGGGTGTGGGAGAGAGATTTTGACCCTGGCTTCTTATATTCAAACTTTTAGTCATTCAGTCACACATGAAATTTAGTCCTTCAGTTTCAGTGTTGCAGCAGTACCACTAAACATTTATTTAAGGAAGTAATTACAAATTTATAATTACCTCTTTTAACTGTATGGGACTGGAATCAGATTCTTGTTTTCATGAAATTGTTTTTGCCTTTCTTCATTTTAGTCTATTTAAATTTGTTAGACTTAATTATTAATTCTATCTTCAGTCCATAGTCAGGCATATTCAACATGCATATATGGAAAAAGACATAAATGCACTACAGTGAAAATAATCAGCCATTTTTCCCATCACTCAAGAAAAGTCTTATTAATAATAAGTCTGGGCCATGGTTGCTAGGTTGACAGTTGTCATCATTTGCTATTTTGCAGATTTGTTTTGTTTGTATGTCTTTATATATGTATTTAAGGGGAATAGAAATTAAAAGATGTCAGTCATTGTAGGTGAAGGCTTTGCAAGAAAGTTGAGTGAAAAGTTTAGGGAAAATAACAATTTGGAGTATAAAGAAGTGTAAAAGGAAAAAGGTGGATGTAAGAGTGGGAATGTAAATGTGAGATGTAAATAAGGGGAGTTGCTAAATCAAAAGGAGGAAGTGAAAGGAAAATGGAAAGAGTATTTTGAAAATTTGAATGTGGGAGAAGGTGAGGCAGCAGTTTTTACATGCATTTGTATTGAGGATGGAAGAAAAATTATAGAAGTTCAGAGGCCTATAGTAAGGAGAGAGGTAAAGAGGGCAATAATGATGTTAAAGGTAGGGAAGGCATCTGGAGTGGATGGGATTACAGTTGAAATGTTGAAAAGTGGATGAGAAGGTTTGAAATGTAATTTAGCATAGAAGCAGAGGGTTTTGCCTGAGGATTGGGTGAAAGCTGTTATTATTCCTTTTGTCAAAGGTATTAGGAATGTAAGGAGCAGTTGTAGGGGACTAAGTCTGTTACGTATACCAGGAAAAATGTATGCAAGAATGTTAATTGATAGAGTGATGGAAGTGCCTGAGGGCAGAATGAGTGTGGAACAAGGGGGTTTTAGGAAAGAGAGGGAAGGTGTGGACCAGATTTTTGTGGTAAGAATGACTGGGAAAGTATCTGGCAAAAGATAAGAAGCTGTATGCAGCTTTTTTGGATCTGGGGATAGCTTATGACAGAGTCGTGTGAAATGCTTTACAGGATGTGTCAAGAATGTCTCGGGTAGGGGACAAGCGTTGGATGGTGTGAAAAGTTTCTATAGTTGAGCAAATGCATGTTTATGAGGGGATGGAGAGTTGAGCGCAAGTTTTCATACACATATGTTTGTGAGGCAGGGCTGTGTGATGTCACTTTGGCTTTTTAGCTTGTACAGTAAAACCTCATGTTTGTAATTTGAGACGTCAGAACATTTTGTATAATGTGTATTTTTCAGTTTTAGTTGGCAATCCACCATTTTTGGAAAAATATTGAAAGAGTAAGAGATGTGTAAAAATACTTATCATTTGCACACCATGCCAGTGATTAGTGTGCTCACATCCCAGTGTTTTGTAGCACTGGTAATTTTTTCTACCATCTCCCGAGTGCTTTCTGGTATTGTGTGCTGGTCTTGCATGTTTGTGTATTTTGTGCACCCTTGATTACTAATGTGGCCAAAGACCCCTTTCAAACGTAATCAGCAATTGTCAAATAGCTCCATGAAGCTGTCTTTGTCTCGCACAAAGCGCAAGAGGAACAATTTGAGGTTCTAAAAGAAGTTGACGTTCTGCAAGAGGCTGGCTAAGTACGAGTCCAAGGTGGCTTTTATGAAAGATTTCAGCATTGGCATGCCACTATTTACACCACTATGCATCAGAAAAAGCTCAAGGCATTTGCTTACATATATTGATATTTTCTCTATGTAAAGTATTTTGAAATATTTGTCTCTGAATTTTTTGAGATACTTTAAAAACCTCATATAACTAGAAATTTTCTTATCCTAATTGGCTGACTCCCCAAGCATTTTGGATGACAAAGGTTTTATTGAATAAAGTTGAAGTGGTAGAGATGAAAACAAAAGTAGGGAAAAGGAGTGTTGAGTTGGAGTTTGGTTGTGAGGTATGGTGGCCAGTGACAAGCTTGTATGTGGATGATACTGTTTGTTTGCTGACAGTAAAGAGGAGTTGGAGAAGGTTATAAGTAGGTTTTATGATTTGTGTAAGTTTAGGCAAATGAAGTGAAATGCGAGTAAAAGTAGAGTAAAGGTTTAAGAAAGGAAACAGAGTGAAGGTATATATTTTGCAAAGTCCCATAGAGTTAGTGAAGAGAGTGCTCTAAACTGTGTTACAGATATGGGGGGAGAAAGAGGGGAAGGAATTGAAGTACTTTGGAGCTATCTTGGTTAAGTTTGGTGATACAGAAGGAGAGAACAGAGGGTAGAAGAATTCATTAGGTCCCTTAATTGAATAATGAAGGGTAGAGGTTTAAGAATGGAAGGGAAGAAAGGATTGAGGGGTAGCAAAGTCCTCCAGACCCAGACCTACGCAGCTAAAACGTGGACATGGGATGAGTCATAGAGGTCAAGAATCCAGGCTCTGGAAATGAGTTATTTGAAAGGAGCATGTGATAGGACTAGATGGAATGAAGGTAGAAATGAGAAGGGTGTATGACAGTTATGGGTTGCGTGGGAATACAAAGGAAATGAAATGTGGAGTGATAGGGTGGGTGAAATGCAATACTTTGGGCATGAGGAAAGAAAGCATGACTGGGAGTTTATAAAGAGTTTGTATTATAGTATGATTTGATAGGTTACTGGGAGAGGAAAAGGCCACCTAATGACAATGGTAGATAGAGTGGAGGCGTACTGGAGGGAGAGAAATGGTTGAAGAATGCTCCTCTCAGATAGCTGATTTCCATGGCCTGGATTTTTTACCTCTGTGACTCATTCCATGCCCATGCTTCAGCTGCATAGGCCAGGGTCGGGAAGACTATGCTTTCCCTTAATCCTTTCTTTACATCTATACTTACAACTCTACCTTTGAATAATGCAACAGAAATAGCTTTCACCCAATCTGTAGACATAACTTTCTGTTTCCAAAATACTTATGAAATACATCCACTCTGTCACACATTCTCCTTCATACTTCAGCATTTCAATTGTAATCCCATTCACTCTTGGTGCATTTCCTACCTTCAGGCTCATTATCTCCCTTTTTAACCTCCCTTTTTGCTATTGCCCCTTGCACTTGTATCCTTTTTCTTCCACCCTCCATACCAATGCAAGTATTAATTGCTGCCTCATATTCTCCCACTTTCATTAGTTCTTCAGATTACTCTTTATTGTTTTCATTTTGCTTTCTCCTTTTGATTCAGCAACTCCCCTTCCTTACTTTTCATATTAACATTACTGCTCTTTCATACATTTCTTCCCATTCTCACCATCCAGTACAGTTTCATATTTTCCCAAAACTTTTCACTCAACTTTCTTCCAAAATCTTTATCTACTCTTTCTTTGCTTTCCTCTACCAACTTCATAACATTCTGCGTACGCACCTTATATTCTTCCCTCTTCCATTGCTAAACTTCCACAAGTACATTCCTTTCAAGAAATTTATCATATGCCATCTTCTCTTCCACAGCATTTTGAATATCATTCATCCACCATGCATTTCCCCTTGTATTCTTATATCTCTCGACCTTGTATCCAGCTGCTAATTTTACAACCTTAAACAGTTTTACTGTAAACATTTTAAACACTTCATTCACACATTAATGCATTCCTGTATTTATTGCACTTTCATCTAAACTTCCTGTCACCCTTTTTCATACTTATTGTTTTCTTTCTGATTCATCTTCTCTCTTACGTCTCTGTTATTCCTTACACCATACCTCTGCTTCTCCTTGATACTCACCCCCACAAGAATTGCAAAGTGGTCAAAATCTCTAAAGAATCTTCTTACAACTCTTACTTCCAGCACAACCTTTCTTACCATTTCAACCCCAGTCCCATAGTCAGTCAAACTCTTTTGTTCTTCTCATCCACCATTTCTCATCCATGTATACATGGGAATCATCTTGTACTGAAAAAAGATGTTTGCAAGGAATATACCCTTCTCAGCCCAGACATCCACAAGGTAACTTTTAATCTCATGTACCTCATTTACCACCAATAATACCAATTTCATCACATTCCCCCCTCACTTTCATATCACCCATTACAGCCCCAGTTCTCTCCTTCTCATAACCATTTAACGATTTATGGTCTTTCAATTTTATCTAGAAATGCATCATTCATCTTTGCCTCTTACATTTTTCCTATTCACAGGCACACTTCATAATTGTGGGTTTCCCTTTCATCCACACTATTCTTGATCCATTCCATCCATTCTCTGTAACATCATTCCATACTCTCAGTGATAGCACAGTTGCACATCCTTTCCCTTTTCCATGATGATTATTGTTTGTTCCTGTCAATACCACTCCTCCGTCCATGCCCTCCATAATTTCTATTTTCACTTCTTACACCCTGCCCAAGGATTTGGTTTTCCCATTGCCCAGCACGTCCTAACTATAACTTTTAAATTTCTCCCCAAGCTCCCTCCTTGTACTTTCATCAGTCATCCCATCAACTTTCAGAACTATGACCCTCAGTTGCTCGTCCCTTTAACTCTCTCACCTAACTGGTAGACTCGAGTTCTGCTTCTTAGTTTTAAGTGACTCACCCCCGACTAGCCATGGATAAAGGGCAACTCCAGCACAGTGTTTCCCCAGACACAACTAAAACCACAGCACACCTCAAGTGTTTAAGATGAAAAAAGAATCCCCTCATGTATTTAAATTTTTGAAAGTTGGAACATAAGGAGCCAAATGAGAGTGCTCATATTCCCTGAAAGCTATGGCTTGAGTGTCTGAATGTGGTTGGATGTAACTAACAAAGATGATAAGAAGGCAGAGATAAGCAATATGTTTGAGTAAAGGAATCTGGAATTTATAGCTTTTGAGTGAAACCAAGCTTAAGGGTTAAGGGAAAGAATGGTTTGGGAATGTCTTAGGGGTAAAGTCAGGTTAGTGTGAGGAGGGTGAGAACTAAGGAAGAAGTAGCACTTTTCTAGAAGATGGAATTATGGCCGTGTGTGAAAGAATGTAAGGATCCGATTCTCAAATATAGTGGGTGAAAATGAAATTGGATTACTCGAGGTGGGTGATCATTAGTGTTTATTCATTTAGAAATGAGAGGACTAAGGAAGAGAGGCGTGTGTTGTGGGAGGAGCAGGGGAAGTGTGTCAGTTGTTTTGGTGTGAGAAATTGCACATTATTGTTGGACGACTTGAATGGGACAGTGGATTACGTGGTAGTTGATGTATTTAGGGGGTTTGTAGTATTCAGTGATTTAAATGGAAACTGAACACCTTATGGAGTTGCGTGTTGAAAATGGACCAGTGACTGGGAAGAAGATAAATGGGCATTTTTGGATTACATACTAATTGATAGGTTTGCAAAAGAGAGACTCGAATGTGATTATGTTGAGATGGTCAGCTTCGGGGACATTTTATCATTACTTGGTAGAGGCGAGGATGAAGATTTGTTGTGGCTGTTGGAAGGGAGGAAATATGGGTGAGAAGAAGGCGGTGAAAGTAAGTGAGCTTGGACAAGGGTCTTTCGTGAAGAAAATTCAGGAGAGTAACGAAAGTTAGGGGAGTGGGTGAGGAATAGGGGGTATTTAGGAAAGCAGTGTTAGTATGTGCAAGAGAAATGTGTGGTACGCAGAAAGTAGGAGATGAGTTGTTGAGAAAGGGTAGCAAGTGATGGGATGAAGTTGAGTTGTGATATATACAGGAAAGGACTGCAGGTGATTGGGATGAGAAAGGGATAGATGCTGAGAAAGAGGGCAATTGAAAGTTGTGTTGATTGAGAGAAAAAGAGAACAAAGGGGAACATTTATGAAGGGGGCTAGTGGGGAAGAGGTAACAGGCAGAGGTGGGGTAAAGGGGAGATGAAGTGAGTACTTTGAAGTATTTTTTGCTGTGTTTGATGATAGGATGGTTTTTGGGTTGGGTAGGTATGCAGAGTAAGTGTGTCATGGCGAGTGGTTTACTGAAAAGAGAAAGAGATGGCAGAAGCCTTCAGTGAGATGAAATGTGGATGATATTGCATTTGAATTTCTTAAGAAAAGGGGTGACTGTATTGTTAATTGGTATAGATATTTGGTGTATGAATAATTCATGGCGGGGAGCATGAGGATTGGCAGAGTACTTGTATAGTGCCACTGTCTAAGGGCAATGGGGACAAAGATGAGGGTTTGAATTACAGTTCTGAGTTTGTTGTGTTTTCCAGGTAAGTTATTTGGTAGACTCATGATTGAGAGGGAGGTAGCTTGCTCAGAGTATCAGACTGGGGAAGAACAATATGGTTTCAGAAGTGTTAAAGGATGTGTGGATCACCTGTTTGCTTTGAAGAGTATGTGTGAGAAATACTTTGAGATTTGAGAAAGAGAAGGAATTTTATGTGGCTTTTATGGATCTGGAGAAAGCATATGATAAGGTTGATAGTGATGCATTATGGAAAATGTTATGAATACGTGGTGTTGAAGGAAAGTTTTTAGAATGAACTAGGAATTTTTATCAAGAGAGTAGACATGTGTGCAAGTAGGTAGAGGGGAGAGAGAGTGGTTCCAGATGAAGGTGGATCTGTGATAAGGATGTGTGGTGTCACCGTGGTTCTTGAGGATGTCATTAGATGTGATGTTGAAAGAGGTTGATGCAAGGGTCTTGCAGAGAGGGACAGGTATGCATTGTGTTGGGTTGGGGGCCTGGGAGCGAGTCAGTTTTTGTTTGCTGATAACACAGTGCTGGTGGCATATTTGAGTTAGAAACTGCAAAAGTTGATGTGTGAGTTAAGGAAAGTGTTTGAAAGGAAGAAGTTGAGAGTATATTGAATAAAAGCAAGGTAATAAGGTTTTGCAGTGCAGAGAGAGAAGTTAGTTAGGATGTGAGTTTGAATGGAGAAAACTCAAAGAAAGTGAAGTGTTTTACATATATGCAAGTGAACATTGCAACGAATTGAGCCAAGGGCTCATGTGAGTCATAGGGTGGGTGAGGGTGCAGAAGTCATGGGGGCATTGAGGAATGTTTAGAAAGAGAGGTCACTGTCTGGGAGAGGGAAGATAGGTATTTTTGAAGGCAGAGTATTCCCGATTATGTATGGATGCAAGGCGTGGGCTACAGATGAATATGTATGGAAATTGATGAATGTGTTGGAAATTAGATGTTTAAAGACAATATGCAGTGCAAGGAGGCTTTATCAAGTATTTAATTATTGGGTAAGGGTTTGGTGCATACAAGAATATGGTTGAGAGAGCTGAAGTGGCTGTGCTTAAGTGGTTTGGACATGAGAAGTGTCAGAAGTGGAGGACACAAGGAGAAGGGGAAGACCAAATTGGAGATGGAATGATTGAGTGAATAAGGCTTTTAGTGGATTGATTGAGGGAATAAAGTGTTGAGAGCTTGGGGCATCCACAGGATAGTGATATTGAGTGATGTAGTTTGTGTTGTTGGTGGACTGAACCAGGGCATATAAAGCAAGTGGGAAAGAATTCTTGGGGCGTAGGTGTGTATAGGATGCTGTGGTTGCGGTACAAGTGACAGTCAGAGAATAGAAGTAAGCAAATGAAGCCTCTTCTTTGTCTGTTTCTGTTGCTTCCTCAGTAACATGGGAAATGGCAAACAAGTATGAAAGAAGAAAAGGAAAGTGGCAACATCAAGGCAAACAGAAAAGGGATATTGGAGAGAGGTGATACCAGCAAACAGAAAAGGGAGACTGAAGAGAGATGATGCCAGGAGGATTAAGGTGGAAGGCTTTTGATTTTATTCTGGGTAATAAAGATACAGAGAAAGAGCTACCCCAGATGTGTGAACAATACTAAAGACAAGGGTGAATAATATGCCTGTAGGTATAAGCTGTGTACTTGAAAACACCCCAAGTTTTTGGAAAGCAGGGTTTATGAAGATTTTATAGGGTTTCCAGGATAGAAGGAAATGAATGATTCTCAGATGTCTTTTCTCTCTCTCTCTCTCTCTCTCTCTCTCTCTCTCTCTCTCTCTCTCCCCCCCCCCATATTCGTTCACATTTTCCTGTGTTAGCGAGGTAATGCTAGAGTAGACAAAGAATGGCCACATGTGTAATGAACTGAAACCACATCCCCAATCTACAACCAGTCCCAGTAGACCTTTCCATGGTTCCCCATGGCAGCCTCACATACCCTGGTTCAGTCCATTTGACAATACGTTGTCCACTCGGTCATATCATTGCAGTTCACTTTATCCCATGCATGCCTTCCACCCTTCTGCATGTTCAGGCACAGATCATTCAAATTGTTTTTCACTCATCATTCCATCACCATCTTGGTCTCTGCCTTCTTGTCCCCTCCACTTCTGATGCATATATCCTCTTTGTCAGCTTCTCCTCACTCTTTCACTCCATGTTTCCAGACAATTTCAGAACACCATCTTCAGCTTTCCCAACCCTACACTAATAAGGTTTTTTACCCTTTTGTTATTTGATCAAACCACCTCACCTCACATATTGTCCTCAAACTTTTCATTTGCATCACATCCACCCTTCTCTGCTCATTATCATCTATAGCACATGCCTTGCATCCATATGACATCATTGGGATTGATATACCCTTAAACATGTCCATCTTCACCCTCCCAACTAATGATCTCTGTCAACACATTCTTCAGTGCTTCCAAAACCCTTCCCTCATGCATCCTGTAATTCACTTATACTTTCATGGTTCCATTAGTTGCCATGTCTGCTTCTAGGTAACTAGAACATTCCACTTATTCCAAATTTTCTCCTTTCAAACTCACACCCTAACTAACCTGTCCCTCTGCCCTACTAAACCTAATTACTTTGCTTTTGTTGACTTTTACACCAAACATCCCCCTTTCAGACACTTCCAAACTTAGTCACAATATGCAGTTTCTCACTTGAATCTGCCACCAGCGCTGTGTCATCAGCAAACAACAACTGGTTCTTTTTTTGGGCCCTTTCACACTTTACAGGCTGCATACTTACCCCTCTGTACAAGACCCTTGCATTTACTTCTTTCAGTACCTCATCCAGAAACATATTACTCATCACGGTGACATAACACACCCCTGCTGCAGATCAATGTTCTCTTGCTGCTTGTGTACAAGCCTTACACTCTTGATGAAAACTTCCTTCCTCGTCAAATATTAGTAAGACCTTCCACAAGACATCTCTGTCAACCTTATCTTGTGCTTTCTCCAGATCCAAAAATGCCACATACGAATCTTTCTCATAAGTATTTCTCAGTTATTCTTTAAGGAAAACACGTGAACCACACATCCTCCACCGTTCCTTTGGGGGGGGGGAGCTGATGCTTTGAACTTACCTTCACCCTCTCATTCACCACTCTCCCATACAGCTCAGGTATACTAAATAGACTTGTACCTTTGTAGTTTGATTACTCACTTTCTCCCTTTTTCCTTTATACAGTGGCACTGTACATGCTCTCTACCAATACTTAGGCACCTCACCATGATCGATATATGCATTGAAAATCCCAACTCATCAATCAACAACACAGTCACCCCCTTTCTGAAGAATTTCTATTGCAATGCTATCCATTCCAGCCACCTTGCCACATTAATCTTAAGGCTTTCACCATCTCCTCTCTCTTCACCAAAGCACTCCATGATTTTCTCATTTTGCATACCATCCCAACCCAAACACCCTACATCTGCCACCCTATCATCAAACATGTTGAACAGTCCTTTAAAAATTGCACTCCATCTCCTTGTCTCCTTAGTACCTGTTACCATTTCCTCATTTTCCCTCCCTCATCAATGTCCCATTTGTTCTCTTGTTTTTCTTATTATTAGCCTCCTTTCCAAACATCTTATTCTACCTGAAATTTACTGATACTCACCCCAACTCTCATTTGCCCTCTTTTTCAAACTCTGCACCTTCCTCTTGAAGTCCTGATGCTTTCTTTTATAATCTCCCAGTCATTTGCACTCCTTCCTTGTAAGTACCACCCATATACCTTTCTTTTCCTTTTTCACTTGTAACTTTGTTATTCCACCACTAACTGCCCTTTCTCACCTGTCCACTTGCCACTTTCTGCATGTTACTTACTTCTCTTACACATCCCCCCTACCTGTCTGTCTGTCTGTCTATCTATCTATATCTCAGATTCCTGCTCCCTTCAGGAACCCCCTAAAGGGGATGGCCAAGACAAAAGAGTCTCCATAGCTGGTGAACTCCAGTACCACCTTTTAGTCTTTAGTGCCTCACCCTGAGCACATCATTGGCTGAGGGTATCTGTGGTACAGTCAGAGGCTCCTGCCTAATGTTTCAGCCTATAACTATTACCTAATGCTACCATATAATGTTCCTCTCAACCACTACTACCAGGTGCTCCTGTCTAATGTTCCTCTACTTCTCTCTGTTGCTCCTACCATTTTGCCAAAAAGTAGGGCAAGCACATGGCACTCACCACAGCAAAAATCTAGAGTTACAGAGAAGTTGTGGGAGTTAAATGTCAAGTGTTATGTGTGACAAGGAGAGTTTGTATGTGTGTGTGGGCAGAATACCAGCAGTCTACTTACCTCTCATTCCATGCCTACTCTCCTAGTTTTGTTTCTATCACATTCTGCCATTGTACACTCAGTCTCTCCTGGTATTTCTTCACACAACCAGGTAATGTTCAGACATCCCACCAGCTGCCCCTCAGCACATACACATGCAAGAGTTTGTCTTTTGCATGCCATTCAGTTAGGATTTAACCTAATAATGCCCACTTACCATTTTTCCTACTCGCATACAAATACTTGTCTATGTCACTCTTTTTGAATCAGGTATTACTAATCACCATTCCTTTTGCGGCACACAGCTCAATCTGTTTGCCATTTCCATTCTCATTACTGAAAACTTCACTGTTAGCCCTACTCATTATACCCTCAACTGCCACTTTACTCACCTGTGAGTTCAAATCACCCATTACTAATACCTGGTCTCTTTCGTCAAAATTGCTGACTTACTCACTTTGCTGCTCCTAGAACACTTGCTGTTTTGAAGGCATGTGGTGGCAACACTAAGTACTAAAATAAGGAAAATTAAATTTTTTTTCCCATTCCTCAGATTTTCTGAGGGTACTGTAATATTGAATACCCCAGTTATAGTCTCAACTGCCACATTTCTTACCTTTAAATTTAAATCACCGATCACTAATACCCAGTCTCTTGCATCATAACTGAAGACACACCTTACTCAGCTGCTCTCAAAACCTGTCTAGTATGATCTTTGTTCTTATTGCCAGGTGCATAAACTAATAAATAATCCATCTCTTGCCATTCACTTTCATTTATTACCCCATCAGTCTAGAATTCCCTTCCTTATACTCTTTCACACACTCCCACAACAGCCGCCCAGGGTGGTACTACCGTCCTGACTGAGGAGCGTTAAAGTGGTGCCCGGAATCATCCTACACTCTC
>JAYMFT010115740.1:0-13395 GCA_038088735.1 Panulirus argus
CCTTGATTAGGGCCGTAGCTGCCCGTGCCGTCTCAGCTTAAAAAAAAAAAAAAAAAAAAAAAAAAACTGATAGTCTTTTCTACAGTTTTTTCACATGAAACGCAGGAAAGACTCCAATCGAAACAAGACATTTATCCTTTGTTCTGTCAGGAAGAAATTAAATATCATCCATCATAAAAAGATCAGGAATGTGATGACCCAGCAACTATGTGCACTGTTTTATCATACAGGATAGAGGGAAAGTTATTTCTGAAGGCTTTCATATACCAAATTCTATGAAAGCCCCTCATGTGGCCAAAATCTAAAATAGTGGAGAATGATGCAGGAACTTCAGTTTAAAATTCCAGAAGCAATATCCTCCTTTGAGTTATGTGCAATTCATAATAGATCTGCATCTACAAGTGCAGAGATTAAATATTTTAAACAGTAATACTGAAATGTCATGGAGGGAATATAGCTTTAATAGTTGAGTTACTGATACTCCAGAGCTGAAATATCTCTCTAGAATTGACCTGGTTTGTAATTATCTATATTTTGATAATAGTACTATGTGCTTTGTTTCTCTACTTATGGTAGTGACTGCATCTAGTCAAGACTATTACTGTTATGATAAACACCAAATATACTAACTTACATCTAGGAACACTATTAACTTCTTTGATAAAGTTGGCAGTGTGTGAAGGACTTAAGCTAGTCAGCCATGTTTAATTAAATACAGTATCAAGACCATGACATCAACAAGCCAATTATCCCAGCAAAGTATTTATCACTTCTTAACAGCTGTTACCCACTTATCCCCATTTCCTCCAGGAGCTCTCTCAAGAAATATATGTATATAAATATATTATTTTTTCATTCATGTTCACCATTTCCCATATTATTTTCCTTTCAAACCTGGTGAAAACAA
Source organism: Panulirus argus (assembly GCA_038088735.1). Classification (NCBI taxonomy): domain Eukaryota; kingdom Metazoa; phylum Arthropoda; class Malacostraca; order Decapoda; family Palinuridae; genus Panulirus; species Panulirus argus. The sequence goes on from JAYMFT010115740.1 coordinate 908, forward strand.
ACACCACAAACTCTCTTTCAGGCAAAAATATCTTACTTGTCAATCTATTTACATACAGGAATAATGACATTTTTTCATTTTTAAACATATTTTATACATTATTCTTGTAAAGCAAAAAAAAATAATTATACATCAATCAATTATTAAACACAGGTGATCAATACAGCAAAGATTATTCAAACTTCCTCTCATTAGAATATCCATGTATGTATAAACTTAAATGTTAAAAGCCCTTCATATGCTTCATATGCATAATGCATTAACAGCCATTAAACACATACACAAACACAGATGCCATTACTACACATCACAAACCTTTTTGCACTTGAAAAATGGACACTTTTCTCTTTTTAATAGATCACATTTGTGTAAATGCTTGTGTGCAACCCTCAGATTTCTTTCACCTTACAAGCATAGCACCACAACACTACAGAATGGAGATTACAGTTTCATATATTGTTTCAGTACTGACTAGAATACTGACTAGAATAATAGTTTGTAACAAGCATGGTATATGATGATATTATCATTACTTAACATATACCAGTAAATAGTTAGGTGCTGAACATTTATATGAAAATAATGAAATTAAAGAACTGGCAAACAACTGATATAATTAACGTATGTAAGAAATACAGTAAAATGTAACTTTAATTGACTTACATATTGGTTGAAAGTCTGAAGAAAAGGAGAGAATAAAGAAGATAATAGACAAATTGAAAATTTATGACAGGCAAAGATAAATAACAGTGACCCACATCCAAAAATCCAAGGCAAACAAATATAAACAACAGTAACCCATACACAAAAACTGGAGTATCATAGACAGCACAGTCTGATCATCCGAGATTATTGTGATAATTGCTTTGACATGACCAAAGCCCAACTGACATACAACCATTTCATACACATGGTTCATGAGTCCTACAAATGAATGAGGTACATACTGATGTTTTCTGCCCTGTTTCAAACATCCTGGAGCAGCCTGAGCCATAAGATGATACAATATGTCACCATCAGCAATTTAACAGAAGTCAGTTGCCCTACCAACACGAAGTGGGGAGGACTTATTCAAGCATGTGCCTGACAGCCACAAATATAAAAGAATGGCTACATGAGAAGAAATAAGATGAAGTTTTAATGTTATATATAGGAAAATAATGAGGATCAGAGGCATTATGTAGGCACTGTTATGACATTTACATGGCAGAAATAGGCTCACAACCAGGTGGACAAACTATCCCACAATTAGGAAAATTTAAAGGGATTACAGTTGATAAGGATTTCTTTTTTCACATGTAGAATATATTTACATATAATCTTTTAATTTTTCTCTTTCTTTTGAAAAAAAAAAAAAGATAGGTGGCATGTAAAAAGATACCAAGCTCAGGAATGAATGAGTTAACCAATATCTTGGTGTACTCCAATTTTCCATCTTTAAGTTTTATTTACATCACACAACATTAATAATATCCTTTATCTAAAACTGACATAATGGATTCAGTAATGGAATACTACAGCATTTATGTGCAGAAATATCTTTTCTCCAGCTGTTCTTCCTTTACCTTAAATCAAAGAATAATCTGGATAAGGTTTGAGACAATAATTATAACAAGGTTTATTGTGGTCTAAAGGACCCAAAAAATTCTATAATGGACCAAAGAGGCTGATGCCTCATAAATCTGGGAAAAAAAAAAAGAAAAAAAAGAAAGAAAAAAAAAAAAAGTTAAATGGCGATATACTGGATGCACAAGGGATGAATTTGTGATTAGCATGTATGATAAGGCTCAATCCTGGTAGAGTTACAGATATGATAACCCCAATTTTCCAGTGGACCTTTTCACCATTCAAGTCTGCCATCTGGTTACTCATGCATCCAAAACATGTAATGGACACTACCCAGTATTCACTAATTGTTGATTATGGGCACTAGGGAAAAAATTTATCACAAAATTAACTTTTCACAGTAAATGGTAATCTGAAAAACCTATATTCATTAATTCAGGACACAGATATTTACATCAGATTCTATAAAAATACACTTACAGGCTTAGAATATCAGACATCTTAAAAAATAATATGAGGGGAAAAATATCAATTTGACTTCTTAGGAAGTTTACAGCTGTCAGCTGAGGTCACTTTTTCAAACTATTCACACAACTAAATAGAATGCATTTAGTTGGCTACACATCCATGCATCCAACAAAACTTTATACAGAAAAATACGATATCTAATAAAATTCTAAAATAAACTTTTTTTTTGTCAAAAACTGCTGAAGATTTACACAAAAGGTATATAAAAATTAAGATTATTAAACCCTAATATCAAAAACTGAAGTATATTACAAACTCAGGCTAACTATCTATTTTTAAAGTTACTCTGATATATCATGGGAGAAGGAAAAGATCCTGGATGGAATACAATGTCTGACTTTCTAGTTATACCTTGTTTTTCTTTTTGAGGCTTAGTTCAGTCATATAAAAAAATCTGTAAACTTTTATGCACACTACTTTTTTTGCTGGACTCAAAATTTGCTAAAGGTACAGTGTAGATACCAATGACAGTGCAGCAGTTCTACATGAACTGCTACTGTCTTTATAACTGCTACAAATCCCATGAGAAGAGATGATGCTTCACAAGCATGTCACGTACACCTTCCCGCAGTGGCCTCTGGTCCTGGTTAGGGGGTGGTGGCAGTTCCCAGTCTGGGTTTAAAGTAAAGGGAAACTGAGCTAACACACGCAACTCACATTTAATCTGAACCCATCCTGGGGATCGAAGGAAGGACCAAGGCTGATACCAGCGCTCAACAACATCTGCACTTGAACAAAGGACCTCTAACCACAGGTGCAGAACCTGCAAGAAAGTGTCTTAAGTGAATTAATGCAATTGGTTAATGCACTAATCATTGTGCATCTGGGAATACAAACTTCCAGTCTCAACCATACTATATGACTTTTACATGTAACTAAGGTGCTGCAGGATTAAATCTTCACTAACAAGAAAATTTATAAAAAAATAAATAGAAAAATATACACCGACAGACCAGCAGGTCCTTTCAAGGTTAATTTTGACAATGGAAGAAATCAGACACATAAAACTTATTGGAAAAAAAAAAAGAAAAAAAAAATCATGTATCTACAGGGATGCAAATAATATGTCAATGGCTTAAAAGTGAAGTACAGCTATCCTCTATGTAATGAAAGAGTAAAGTTCCAGAAAAACCTGTTACTCTGAGAAATGTCATCATAAGAGCAATTGGAACCAATTATATAGAGAAGGTTATGGGATGTGTGGAATGTTGAATATGAGAGAGGCATGTGAAGACAGGGAGTTGCCTTCACACACATTTTTTTTTTGTTTATTTTACCAAAACTGAAGAACTGATTAATGACTATTATCATATTTTAACTCAAATAACAAAGCTCCTTTTCTTAAAATCAATATGATTCACACATAATCATTTTATAAGAGCAAAACTATAAAAGTATGCTAAATTACCAGGCACAACAGTCAAAAGCAGTGTTGCAAAGTCAGGTGGGTGCTGGCATCACTATCTCCACTTTAATTAGAAAACCTTTTTCTGCCTCATCTTGATGAAGTTTCAATGCTACTTAAGTTAAGTGTCCATAAACCACTCTCTACATGATCTGATGATAGATCATCATCACCAGATAACTTTAAATCATCTGCATGGTCTTCTATATCTAGTTAAAAGCCACTCAATTTTCCTCATAGAAAACTTACGAATATGTGTTCTCATTCGCATGGCTGGAGGATGTTAACTATGGATAGAAATTATTATGCACTGTCACCTCAACCACCACTCAAACTTGGCATGTGGCCTTGAAATGGAGGAGCAGAACTTCATAAATAAATACCTGTCTTAAGGCATTGCTTAGCTTGCATAAATATCTGGTTGAGGCATAAAGTGGTTAAGTAAGGAATAATAAGCAACAACTTATCCTGAGGAATCTGGTACTTATAATAAAATTACATCATCTAATTCAGATGATCCTTAACCCTTAAATGCCAAGTGACTTGGAGAAAGTTTTTCACAATTTGGACAAAACATAAGGTCCTTATATTTCCTGTTTCCCAATGTAGAATGTAAGAAATACACATAAAAGTAAAGGCTATGTACAAAAAAGCTACCATAACTTATTTAGCCATAGTCCATTATATTGTTAATAAAGTTAATGCACAGAACTTATGGCATAGGGTGGTGGAAGGAGCATGGAGTAGGATAAGGAGGAACATCATCATGAGTTCAATACTAACTCATCACATTTAATAAATGCATCAAATTTCATGGCACTCATATCAGTACATACATCAAATTGCTGTAATATATACATCATTTCAACAATGGACCCTATCCTTTGCTGTTCTAAGTTACAATACTCACACTTACCTGTTCATTTAGTCCTAGACAAATCAAAGAACGCAGCTTAACATCCATTTGTGCATGTACTGCATCATGGCTCATGTTAATGGCCTGTACACACCTGTACAGCAACTGGAAAACAGTTTGAATAAAATAAGTGTGCTCAAGAAGAATAAATCACTTCATTATTAACAGGAGACTGGAAATATTAAAAAGACTTAAGTCATTGCACAAAATATGTAGTTTTCCTATAAAAAAATCATAACCTACAGATGAACTTGTACCAACATGCTCTTATTACATCTTCTTCTATCAGTGCATCTAATGCAGATGAAGGTATAAAGGATCAAATGAACAGCAAAAGAAATAGACACAGTGAACTGTCTAGTGATAAAGCTATCTTAGACATGGATTTCATAGGAATGATGCTGGATCATGCATAATGATAGTGTTTTGTGTAATAAAATGAAAAAATAAAATATAAATGCACTCCATGGTATTGTTTGGGATCTATTCAATCAACTTCATACTTAAAATAAGTCTTTCTACAATTTCATACACCTTTATGAAATCTGTAATACCCAGAAAGTAGTAATGATGTACCTCTTCTGGAGTAAGCACCTTGCCATCCTCATCCAATCGAAAAGTACGGCACAGAACTAAACGGGAATAAACAGATGAAAAGTCTCGTTCCACTTCCCGAGCTGCTGCCTCCTCAATAAATAACCATGGGTGACAGGGGCCTCCTAAAATACAAAAAATTAACTAAACAAAATAATAAAATTAATTAGGTATCATATGTATTTACATGTATCAAGTATATTTCACAACTGACTACTCTTGATATAATTGTAGTTTTGTAGGGATATCAAAAACAAAGCATCATTTTCAGAATATTGGTCTGACAAGCGTTAAAACATCAAAATTACATATCAGTTTTAAAGGCACCCAAAGATACTCAATAAATCATCAAGAAAATTATGATTATAAGTACAATGAGATACAAAGAACTACAGTGATGCATCACTTCACATCTCTTGCCATGTGTATCACTGCTCTGTATGTTGTTCAGTGTGAAGCAAATGACTAAATGTGTCAAATATGACTTAGTTATTGGAATCAGCTAAAACTTATTGAATTGCAGTATTGTGCCGTACAGACTTAGACTAACTTGGATTACAGTAGGATAACTTGAACTTGAGGCTTGGAATACATTAAAACAGAAAAAACAATGCCTCTACCCATAAAAGGTATTGCATCACAGTTTTCTAAACAAGTAATCTGAGCTGGCTCTGTTGTACAGGTTATTGAATTTTCTGAGTAACTGGAAGGTGAATTACAATTTTATCAAGAGAATATATACATATAAAATTCATGGGTAAAAGAAAGCACAATTCATAACTAGATAAATTATCAACTTCTATGATATTCATAGTTACCAAATAGCTTTCAACATATTCAGTGTGGAGCATCCTTTACAATATAATAACACATATCTCAATGACTACTTAATACTATGGATATTATAAACAAATTATAGTTCTTAAAAGATGAATTAGTGTTCCCAGACTCCATCTGCTAGAGGTTACGTTGCCAATGAAAAATCACCTTTGGCGAGGCTGTACCATTGGAAGAACAGTCTCTTCAAAAAAATTTCTTACTTCAAAGGAGTTTACATATCCCTACAGCTGGAAGTAGCGCAGTCTTGGTCCTGGGTAACACTAAGACTCTTTCTTAGAAAGAGATCTTGAGAAGATAATAAATGAAAGTAAACAAAACATTAATCAAAATTCAAACTAACCTAAGAGTGATGTTTGACGCATTCCGTGCTGCAGGATTGCTTTTAATGCTGGACAAAGAGTTCCTCGTACCAAATCTGTCACTATGGCATTGATTGCATCATCTCCAGCACGACTGTACTCTTTACTGCGCTCATCCAGAACCTCAACAAATTTTGCCGGAAACCACCCTAAAGTAAGAGAAAATACAATACTAAGTAAATTCAAGCAACCTAAGTATGAAGAGCAGGAACACAATTTAATAAAAAATATTTCTTACCATCACATAAAAGAAGAAAAAAATATACAGCAATAAGGTACAGTAATTCAAACATTGAGAAAACTTGTGTTGTCTGAAAAGCTATTTTTCTATTTGTCCATCTGAATGCAAGATCTACAAATGGACTAAGGTCCATCAAACAGAGGTATCTGAACCTTTTTAAACAAGGCTGTTTTCATCTGAGGTAGTGAAGTGTAAGCAATTATCTACTTGTAATCACCTAAAATTGACATATGGGTGTAAGCTGGTTTACAATGTAAGGACCTGCCTACCTACCTGTAAGTACAGGGATAATGTGTACCACTCAGTGCAAATCTTGCTTGAGGAATAACACAGTTTCTCAACATTACATGGCAAATTCCACAATTGTTGATATCAACCTTGAAATATATCATCAAATGTATTTTCATCACAGGATATGTACACCCACATAGTTTTATACTAGGACTGACATGCTGTCGATGGACTAAGCCTGGGCATGTAAGCTTCCAGGGTAAACCTCTGAAAGGACCGTCGGGCCTGGCTGTGGATAGGGAACTGTGGTTCTGGTGCATTACACATAACAGATGGAGAATGGATGAGTGGATGGTGCCTGTCTACATCTGTTCCTGCACTAACTCACTAACATGGAAAACTGCAATCAAGTACGAAAAAAAAAAAAAAACATTGTAGTAATACAAGATAATTACAGCACTGAAAAAAAAGTTCAGGTCATAAGAATGACATGTTTTGAAATACATAAAATTGGTAAAGAAAAATTGTAGCCTAAAAAACTAAGAGAATGATCATTTTCAAAATCTAATTCTGTGGTGACAAGAACATTCCTTTTGCTCAACCTTAATATGAATTACCTCGCAAACCATTGAGCTCTCCAATCCAGCAGTGTTCATCACGTTGGGAAATGATAGTGATTATGTCATTTTTACGGAAACCCAACTCATCATCGTCATGCCGTTCAAAATCTGGAAAAGAACCTCAGATAAAATTAGCAATATGAGGCTTATATTAAATAAACACTTATGATGGCAAGTGAACTAATGCTACTGTATGATTTATGCTTCAAGGTTCACTACAATAATGCTCAGGTAACAAATTATTTTTTTGTCTCACCTACTACACAATCAACAATGCCACTAGCACAACTCAAATTAGAATGTATAAGATGTTATGTCTAAATATTTTCAATGTTTTCACCCTACTGAGAGATAGTAAGACTTCTCAATAATAAGGTTTTCAGTGTGGCTGTTCATTTAGACAGTAACAGTCAACTTATCTAACTTACCAAGAAGAGCCTTTGCTCGTCTGTGTCGTGATCGTGCTGTGGCTAAAAAATTGGGCAAGTCATGTGCATGAGATTCCAAGGAATAGTCTGGTGTGAGTGAGGCAGAAGTGAAGTTAGGTTCAATGCCCTGAAATGAAAAAAAAATGATATATCATAAAACTTCATGTTGCTCAAAGACAGGAATGTAGGTAATGACATTTTTTTTCATCAAACAATGCATGTAATAAAATTCATATATCAGACACCTTGCAAGCACTCAATGGTTTAGGTGCATACAAACAGTAAATGTATATTTACATAAGACTAGCTTTTTTTTTCTTCTTCAAAGATTGCAAACTATCAGAAAGCACAGTTCTATACAGTAAGTTCATATTTTCTTCTAATTTCTTATTCATTTTTCTTCTACAATCCTCATCTGCTTTCCTTTTACTGATATATACCATCCTTTTTATCTTCTCTACCCAGGGAATCTATACACTACACTCTTTGCCCTCCATTACTCTCTAGTTCATCACTGAAAAGAGGGTGAATTATAAGAATACTATATAGAACAAATGGGGCCTTATCTTAACTAGATCAGTTCCCTGATACCTAAACTATTGTAGACTGAAGTTACCTCAAGCAAGACCATGCTAAGTGGGGATTACCCGTATTGGTCTTCATAATGAACTGTGTACTCATCTCATTGCATCCCTAACCTTGCATCCAAACATTTCTCCTACTTAATATCCCTCTCATCCACATTCTTCCTCACTGCAGCCTTTTATATATTGCTTTTCTACATTATATATCTGAATGAAAGGACAAAATTTTTTTGTTTTTACCAAAATACAAGGATTTGGGTTGAAAATATATATTTCCATAACATCATCTTTATCATTACCCTATGGGCTCCTTCAGCTCCAAGGCTGTGCTAAACGCAGTAGCTGGGACAGATAAACTTTTTGAACTGGGAAGTTCTTTTAGGAAACTATACTTTGTTTTGTCAACTGACAAAAATGAAGCAGCACCAAATGATATATGTCATTTGTAAAGTAACCTCAAGCAGGTGTACTATGGTAACATAACCATTTACTTCCATGAAAGGAACATACAGGTTTGCATACAAATGGCACTCTGTAACCACCTACAAAAAGATGTGTGACTCAAAAAACTGAGAAATGTGTAAAAAAACAACAAATTATGAATAAGTGGATGGGAGTGGTGGAAAAATTCTTGAGAAGAGGTAAATTAGGTATTTCAGGTTTGTGAAGCAGAGTTAAAATACAGAGGAACATCTGATTGGAAAGGAGCGATTTGTCATAGAGTTGTTAAACAGAATGGATTATGCAAAAGAATGCACAGGAATTTTAGTGAACAACAGCAGTTTGGAAAGATGGATGATTGCTAATACACAAGCTCTATGTTATCAGTTAAAAAATTCATTTGCAACATATGTAAAGTTGATGCAACAGCTGCACTTACATTAACAATGACAGATAAGAGAAAATTATGAATGCCTTTTGAGGAAAACTTTAAAGAACAATTGAAGAAACAAATCAAAGAGGCAAAATCACATTAACTTCCGACATGATCAGATGGATTGGAAATGGACTATGAGTGAAAGTTAGTCACAGAATGTGTTAAAAAATTATAATAATGAAAGATACATCTACTGAACATTATTTGCTATCATACAACCTTTTTAATTCTGCATGCTGTCTGCATTTATCACATCCTAACTCAGTTTATTCCAATCATCCATCACTTTCTTACTGTAAAAGTACTTATTTACATCTTTAACAAGTTTCTTTCTTAATTTCTGCTCTCCTCTGGTTTATTTATCTCTGCATCTTTTGTCAGCTGTCTGGGAAGAAGAAGAAGAAGAAGAAGAAGAAGAAGAAGAAGAAGAAGAAGAAGAAGAAGAAGAAGAATAAGAAGAAGAATAAGAATAAGAATAAGAAGAATAAGAATAAGAAGAATAAGAATAAGAATAAGAAGAATAAGAAGAAGAATAAGAATAAGAAGAATAAGAAGAATAAGAAGAAGAAGAAGAAGAAGAAGAATAAGAAGAATAAGAAGAATAAGAAGAATAAGAATAAGAATAAGAATAAGAAGAAGAATAAGAAGAAGAATAAGAAGAATAAGAATAAGAATAAGAAGAATAAGAATAAGAAGAAGAAGAAGAAGAAGAAGAAGAAGAAGTTTAAATGAGTATACCTGCCTACATGTATGGGAGAGTGGTGACTGAGTAGGTGACAGCATGCACAGAGCATCTTCCTGAGCTTCAGAATGGTTAGAAGATTTGTGGATCAGATGTTTGCCTTAACAATTTGTGAGCAATAGTAAGAGAAACAGACGATCTAGTATGAGGCATTCATGAATCTGCAGAAAACATATGATAGGGTTGAGGTTTTATGAAAAGAAGAAATAATATGGGTGGGAAGAGGTTCATGAAAGTGACTGAGCTTGAAATAGAGGCTTTTGTAAAGACATACTAGGAGTGAATAAGAGTACAATGGCAACAGGCGAGTGAATAAGACTAAGGGAGAGGGTGAGGAATGGCAGGTATTTAAAGAAGAAGTGCTTACAAGTGTAAAGCAAGAGACAAGCAGGCACAAAAGGATACTGAGTGGTGGGTTGAGAAAGAAAAGTTGCCAGTGAAAGACAAAAAAGAGGGCAATGGGTGCTACTTGTAAGGAGTAATGCAGGTAACTGTAAAATGTACAAGAGAATGCAGCAAGGTCAAGAGGACAGTGCTAGGGCTGAAACAGGACATGTAAGACTTGGGGTGAGCAAGTATCTGTAAACTTCTGGGAAAATAAGAAAACATTTTGAAACTAGCCTAATAATGCAAGGAAAATAAGAGAGCAAATTGGATTGTAGGTGAAATGGGCAAATGATGAAATAGTAACAAGCAGATATGAAGTGAAGAGATAAATGAGTATTTTGAAAGACTGATGAATGTGTTCACTGAAAGGGTGGCTTATGTGGAATATTTCATATGTGGATGTATGCAAAGTGAGAGTTCTGGCAGATGGTTTGGAGGAATGAGGAAATGAAACCCTTGTGTTAGATGTAGTTCAGTAAAGTGGCTGGAGTGGATGAGACTGTAGCAAATTTCTTAAGGAGGGGATGAATGTGCTGCTGATTGATTAATTAAGAGTGTCTTTATATGTATGGCTTACTGTGATGTGCTTGAAGATTTGTGTAATGTGTGTAATATACCACAGTATAAAGGCAAGGAGGACAAAAGTGAATTTTCAAGTTGCATTGGTATGTGTTTACTGAGTGTATCAGGTAAAATGTAAAGCAGAGTGGTGATAGAGAAAGTGATGGCATGCATAGAGATTCAAGCAGGAGAAACAATGTGATTTTAGTAGCAGAAGAAGATGTTTAAAAAAATGTGTGAGAAACACTTAGAGAAACAGGAGATCTGTAAGGGGTATTTATGGGTTCAAAGAAAGTGTGTGATAGGGCGGATACGAGGTGCTCTGAAGAAGGTGTTGCGAATGTATGTGTGGGAGAACTGCTACAGGCAGTGAAGAGTTGTTATCACAGTGCAAGGCATATGTATGATTAAGATGAGAAGAGAGTGAGTGGTTCCAAGTATGGTGGGTCTGCAGCAAGGGTGTGTATGTACCCATGGTCATTAATTTGTTTATGGATGGCATGATGAGAGGAAAACACAAAGTTCTTAGAAAGAGGAGCAGGTATGTAGTCTGTTGGGAGTGGGGAAACTTAGGAGGTTTACTATTGATTACAAAGCACTGGCAGATATGAGTGAAAAATGGCATAAGCTGATGTCTGAGTTTGGGAGAGTATGTGAAAAAATGTTGAAGTTGATAATGAATGCGAGTAACAGGAAGGTTATTAGGATTAGCAGTGAAGGGAGACATGTTATGTGGGATGTGTTTGAGTAGAGAGAAACTGTAGGAAGCAAAGTGTTTTAGAATCCTGGGAAAAGATTTGGTGGTAAATGGAACAATGAAAGCTGAAGTGAGCCACAAGACAGGTAGCACTCTGAGGAATGTGTAGAAAGAGAAGTCACTTTTTAGGGCAAAGACAGGTACTGTGATATGAGTAGTATATAGTCCTATTGGTGTTGTATGGATGCAAGGTGTGGACCTAAGATAAAATGTAAAAAGGGGCGATGTCTTGGAAAGGATATCTTTGAGGACAAAATTTGGTGTAAGGAGGGATGGTCAAATAAGAAATGATAGAGGCAAGAGAGAGAGGTGGAAGTGCTAGGAGTATGTATAGTAAAAGAAAGGTGAAGAAAGTGAGAATATGAATGGAAGAAAGAGAAGAGGATGACTAGGAAGATATACACATCATAGGAGGGAAAAAAGAAAAGGGGGTTAACAAGGAAGAAGTGGAAAGATGGATTGAAATGTGTTTTGAATGTTTGGGGACTGAACACACTGAGGGAGTGAAGCATGTAAGGGAGAGTGAATCTGAGTGATGTTCTATACTGGGGATGACATACTGAAGTGGTAAGGGAAAACCACTCCCAGATATATAATACACTTCACTTCCTCCAATTTTTCCCCATTCAAACTAACTCCCCAACTAACTCATCCCTCAACCCTGCTGAACCAAATAACCTTGCTCTTATTCACATTTACTCTCAACATTCTCCTTTCACACACATTTCCAAAACTCAGTCATCAACTTCTGCAATTTCTCACTCGAATCAGCCATCAGTGCTGTATCATCCGTGAACAACAACTGACTCACTTCCCAGGCCCTCTCATCCCCAACAGACTGCATACTCGCCC